>JANHFX010004985.1:65135-96281 GCA_027560015.1 Chloroceryle amazona
ATCAGGGGTTGGACTCGATGATCTTGGAGGTCTTTTCCAACCCAATCTATTCTATGATTCTATGATTCTATGATTCTCTTGTCCCACTGCTCTTGGGATGCAATGAAAAAAAACGTATCTGCAACACTGAATCAATCTCTCACTGCTGAAATGTTCAACTTGAGGTGGAAATTACTGCTGAAATGTGCTGAGATACTCTTTATGCCATAAAGCACACGACAAACCACTGACCACTCCGACAGCAAATTCTTCACCAATAAAGGGCCGAGAAGCTTCTAAGCCAATGGTTTCCCATCAAAAGATTTTTAAAAACCTAGCATGGTAATTTTTTTTCTTAATGAGAATTTTCCGTTTCTGTGAAATGTGTCTCTCTTACCAAAGAGATGCAGTTTTATGGGGGGAAAAAAAAAAATCTATGTTTTTCTAAAGCAATGAGTACATAATTTCAAAGCCTTTTCACATGAAAAAATGGAAATAAATTGGGTGCTTTGTTTTCCCCTAAGAAGTAGCAGTGAAAATCATGAGAAAACTGATTCTTAAAGTAACATGGAAGATATTTTCTGTATACGATCTTTTCCTGTTGCTCTGTGCTGAGATCAAGTCTTTCATCATAAACAGCCACAGGTATGATAATCAAAGTGCCTTACAAGCAAATCATAAATAGTTTGTACGTCTGGATGATATCTCATTCGCAAAGCAGCATTTTTATAATGAAACTTTAATTGAACACTATTCCATAATGTACCTGCTTCCATGAAACCCCAATAACGCATCAGTAACTCAGTTTCCATTTCTTAAACTTCTGAGATATTTGACTTTTAATGTCAATATCTTTATGGACATAGAATTCGGACTCTAGCAAAGTATCATGTTAAAGAAATTATGCGTTTAGTGTAGTGTGATGGAATTTAAATATCTGAAATAGATGGAGCCACAGTATAATGCATATTGTGTGGCTGTGAGGGTCACAAAATTTATGCCTAATTTGAAGTGCTTGAAGAAACTTAAACCAATTTAAAATGTTTCAGATAGGCCAGCACAAACCTGGAAGACTAAAATCTTTTCATACATATAGCATGTAAAACTCTGCCCTGATCTACTATGACTTAACCTTGAGAATTCTGACTGGAATGAAAAGATAAAAGCTGTGCTCGGTACCCAGTGCTGTAGGTACGCAGTGCTGTAGGTAGCATAACAGCCAAAGTGCACGTTCCAATTGTAGATGAACTATTGCTCAGGATTATGACGGCTGACATGGGACAGTTAAAGGGCGCACATAATGAGAAGTGAGCCCAAAACCCATAGACATCTTGAGAACTGTTTGTATGTATGAAAATATTTCTTTATGTGTATGAAAATATTTCTTTATGTGTGTTCCATCAGTGATGAGGGCTTTGTTAGCTTTCATAGTGGTGATCCCTTTCTGTAAGTCCTGCATGTGAGAGGAGGACTGTCTTGTTAATGTACGTGTGCTGGTCACTGCATTGATGTCAACTCAAATTCCTGCTTTTCACATACTTGTCATTCAGGGATGGTAGCACCTTCAAACCATCCAAGCAAATCATGATCCTAAAATAAGATGCATTTCTACATCATCTCTCTTTCTCGGAACAATGCAATGTATTCTCAGTGGTCATGTGGTCTCTCTACCTATGGAAGTCCCATCAGAGTCCTATCTACCCTCTGACTTTGCATAGATTATTTGAGGTGCACATACAGATGTGAAAGGTTGGTAAATATTTTTTATCATTGCATGAAAAATTGTAAATCTACACAGAAATAAGAATATACATTTCTGTGGGACATACCTCATGCTTACTACCTTTCTGACCAAGTCTCTGGACAAGGTTTACTGTATTTCAAGGATGATTTATTAGATGATAAATCATTTCAAATTTGGAGAAAAATGGTCATAGCATTTTTAATACCCAAAGATCTCAGTGTGATATGTGAATGCAACTAGTACTTTGATTTTCACTGAACTTTTTCCAAAGTTTTCTAAGAATTGTTCTTCTGGTAAGTGTAACAGCAGTGTTACTGGAGATAGAAACCAACTTTCACAAGAGGTTTATTTATCTTATTGTTTAGTATGTAATGAGCATAATTCTCAAATGCCTTGATGCGGAGCCTTCATGTGTGGCTTCCTTACTGTGTTAAGACAAAATCCTTAATTTCTAATCACATTGCAAAGATGAGCAGGAGAGAGTACTGTGTGGTCACCTAAAGGGTGATGATTACAGCTACTGTAAAGAGGTGGGGAAGCATCTCTGCTATGTTCCCTGCAGCAACAGCAGAAGCACAAGTTTGCTCATCAAATTCCTTCTGCAGTTGGTTCCTCAGGGAGGTAAGTGTGGTCAGCTCCCAGATTTGCTAGTACTGACACATCTGGTTTGAGAATGGCAAATTAAAACATCTGCATGGAGTGGAGACTGCTGCTGCCAGGGCACATGGCCTGCATGTGAAGCTGTGGTCTTCTTGGGATCTCAGAGCATTCTTCACAGGGCACTAACATGGGCCAGCCCTCTTTAGGACTGATGCAAGCAGCAGTTTCCACTCCCTGCCAGACAGTCAAAATGCTCCAGAAAAATGTCTTTGGGTTCCTGGAAAGCTTCCTGCATTGCCCCTAGCTGGTCTGACAATCACTCCCTGGGAGGAATGGCAATGTTCTCCTAGCATCCAGTCCACCTCTGAGTTTGTGAACTTGTGCTAGAACCATTAGCTGAGTATAAGGCCTCTAGAAAGTACCAAAATAATAATTAAAAAAATCACTTTGTTGCAGATACTTCAGCTTCCTGCCCGAAGGCATGAGACACTTGTGAGATCAATTCAGTGATACAGAAGTACTTTAGCACCTAGAGAACACCTCTCTGTTCCTTGCTGGAAATGTGTTTAGCATCAAATTAAATGCTCGTGACAATTCCCCACAAGTTATTTATACGTTACTTGCTGCCACTACCACATTGCAAAAGCCTCACTGGTGGCAGAGTAATATGAATTCATAGCATTTGATACAGAGAGTCTTTCAGAAAAAAAGATATGTAAAGACCTTTCACTTTAAATTATTTCATTCCTGTCATTCCATTAAACAGATCTATGAGATGAATTAATCCATCAAACCCTTTCTCACTGCTCAGCTGTGGAATTTTAGGGTATTAAGAAGCTTGTGAGACAGGGGCATTGATTGCCAAGCCAGTGGAAACTTTAGACATCTGTGTCAAAACTAAGCTCGTTTGACATGTGGGACCCAAATATTTGCAGTTGTATAATGATGAGAAGACTTTGGCTTTGTTTTTGGTTTGCTCTTTAAGTAGTTCTGGGATAGCAGCTGATGTCCTGTTTTGCAAGACGCTAATATTAGAGTATATCTTTGTGGAAAGGAAACCACTATTTCTTGGGCTGAAACACTAGAGGTTGTTGCTTCATAATGATTAACAAAAAGTAGGGTAAACTGTAGCAGTCAGACTGCTGGGGTGGAAGTCAGACATAGGGAGTTCACAAATGAGCATGTGCAGCTTTGAGCTGTAGATACCACATTGCTTGTCATTGTACGTGCACTGCATGGCTGTGGCTCCCACATTCCCTTGTCTGCATGGCTGTCCTCTGGTAGGTGGAAGCCAGAGCTAACCGCAGTCCATGCCAGTTCCTTGATTAGATTGGCTAGCCTGGAAGGTTTTAATAAGCAGCATGCAGGTATTTTTCAGTATGCCAAGCCACAGTGATTCTTAGGGACTCACATGTCGACAGGAAGGCTTGAAGCTAGTCTGTCAGTGGCACAAGAAACTCTGTTCTTGGAGATTTTGTCCTGTTTTGTTCAGTTTTGAAATGCGTGCTTCTTATTTATTGAAAAATATTAAGAAATTGTCTATCTTAGTAACTACTGCTGTATGTGTTCCAGCACTATCTGTAGCTTCAATGCCAACCTGACACTTATTCCAGGTGACTCATGCATTCCCAGAGAAGGATGGTCTGGGAAAAGGAAATGAGTAGTGATGGTGGTTATCCCGTCTGTTGTCACTGTTTCAAACAATGCTATCTTTGGATATGTGATTAGTGGGTTTGTGCTGCACTGTTTGTCTTCTGCAGCAACCTCCCCTCCCACCCACCTCCTAATGACCCTTCTCTTGGTGAGAGACTTACATGAGGAAATAGGCAAATCTATACACAGCATGTGCTGCCCTTGGCAGCAGTCAGCTGTCAGTCCAGGGAAGCCACAGTCTCCTGCAGGGCTCTGGTTGATGGCACTAGGAACAGAGGATCCTACATACAGTCTTTCAAACATCAGTTGCAGATCCATGGATTCTTGTTATTGAGCCCCTGTGCTGTTCTGGAGAGAGATAAATCCCATTACTTCTGTCATCAGACTGATTAAAACTCTACAAAATAACATCAGAAAGGTCACCAGAAATGGTATTTCAGCCACCAGAAAATACATGGTCTTAAAAAAACAGGTTGGTTAGTTTGACTAAAGGTAACAAGTCATGCTGGCTTAACTGCTCCTGGTCACTTAAACAGAAGAAAAGCTTTGTAGTTAACTTGCTGAGCTAAGACTCAGAAGATCTGCATTCATTTTGTTCCACT
This sequence comes from Chloroceryle amazona, assembly GCA_027560015.1. NCBI lineage: Eukaryota > Metazoa > Chordata > Aves > Coraciiformes > Cerylidae > Chloroceryle > Chloroceryle amazona. The sequence continues at coordinate 69,714 of JANHFX010004985.1, forward strand.
GCAGAATTCCTATGTGACCTGAACAAATGTTTTAATCTCTGTTCCCATCTGAAAAGGCACAGTGATAAGACTCTTCTGATTTATTTTAACTTTAGTTTGTGAGGTTTGACAGCAGGGATTGCCTCTTCCCACAGGGGTACAAGGTGTTCTGTAGGAGGAACTTCATTTTGGTCTTCTTCTGTTGCTACACAGCTAATAACGGTACCTGTGAAATGCAACTGCCCTGTCATTTACGTTTAAGATTAAAGGTAAAAGTTACATACCAACTCCAAGGCTTTTCCTGTCGCTAGGGGATTTCTTACACCTTCTGGAAAGCTGTATTGTTACAGAACTGTCTGGAAGCAGAAACTGAGAATCTGCAACTGCCCAAAAGGGAAAGGGGGGGAATGGACTCTTGTATTGAAACAAATCGCATCAGTGCTTACCTTGCCCGTGGGAGAAGGAGGGGACTGCTGTGCACACCAGAGCAGGTGGGTTACTGAATTTGGCACATGAAGAGCAAAGTTACTGCTGGGACACAGACTGGCTTCCTTCCATGTTTTAGCGTGTAAAGACAGCCATCATTTGAGAGTCACTGCATGGCTTTTGAATGAATACAAAGGGGCAGATGGTTCCACTTAGTTCTGAAATGAGATGCAGTTGTATCCGTGAATCACACAGTGGCAAATCCCAGTAATGCGCCTTATAATGCACCATACTGCCACGCTGGCCAACTGCAGAGTACTGCAGCAGCAGTAACCCCCTCACTGACCTGGGCTCTATCTGCCTACAGCATAGTGCTATATGAAAGCTGCAAGGTAGAAAAAGAAATTATTTCTGCCACAGAAAAGAGCAATCTTAACAGGAGTCAAGTCTCACTAATCCAGGACCAGCATCATTTCTTTCAGCTTGCATGGTTGCGTGTTGTGAATAGTTGTTGTTATTGTTGTTGTTCTAAAAATAACCTGGCATTTCCTAAGTTGGCTTTGAACATCAGTGAAGTGAAAGAAACAAAAGAGACACCTGATCTGAAAACTGTGAATAAGGAAATGCAGTAGCTAGCAGGTAGAGAATCAGTCACAGAAGTCTAGAAGAAATTATTATTTTCTCATTCTTTTAACTGCAATATTTAAGATTACAGATCCTGAGAAGAAAGATATTGGTAGAAGTTTGTATTTTCTCCAGACTGAAGATAGGTTAGAGAATTTATTTTTAGAAAAAAGAATATAATTTAAAATTATTCTGCTTGACCTAGTTTGTCGGAACATCGGGATTTTTTTATTCTCGGGAATTTTGACCAACTATGGCATGTAAAAGTAGCTTCTTTGCAGAAGGATTCTCCTTTCAAAAAGTAGCATGTATAGAAATAGTGTGCATGCAAACCCTATTTTTTGAAATAAAATTGCTTACGTTATTGTTTTTAGAATTTTTGGACAAAACTCTTTGTGGTGAAGTAACTAGTTTTTGCATTTGATTTGTTAGTGTCTAGATAAAGCAAAGAAATTCATGGATTAATGAAGTAGGAAATGTTCCTTTGGCAGAGCACTAATATTTTTAGAAATGCACATGTATTCACTAATCGTACTGATAACTAGCACTTGATCTCCTGCCTCGAAAAACCCCCATTTAAGCACAAGCAAACACTGCTGTCAAATCCAGAGGCTCTGTATTTACAGTCTTTAGTCCTAATGCAACAGATAAATACAGGTTCCCATTTCCAGTCCACTGTGTGGTGAGAGAGGACCATACCCAGCACAGTAAGGAACCAAGGTCTCCAGTGTATGCACCCTTTTGTGTTCTAAGCACAAGGCAAAGAATTAGAATCTAGAAATTAGGAGGGTGGAGGTTTTAGCACTACTTGTTCATTTTTATTAAAAAGATGCATGTTAGCTCGCAATTAAATTCTTTAGAAGATTTAGGAAGTTAAGATAAAATAGGAAGCAATTGAAAACCTGCAGATAAACACAAGAGAAGATGTGATGGATTGAAGAGCACATTAATAGGTAGTTCTACATCCATGGCAATTGCCTCAGCCTCTTAAAAAACTTCTAGTTTCACAGTGGAAAAAGGTGTTCTAGACCCCATTCCAGCCTAGTCAGGAAGGCTGTTGGCACTTAGCACTCCTGTACTGATGGGAAACAGGTTAAAAAGGGGGTTGCCAGGCAGGAGACTGTGGAGAGTTTCCTCTGGTACATCAAATCTCCTGCCTGAGAGAGGAGATTGAGAGATGGAGAGGCAAGAGCACATGACTCTGGGTTTGAAAGGATGTCTGCAGGAGTAGCTTCTTAGCCTGAGACTGAAAGAGAGGTATAAGATGCTGAATCTAAGCTTGGAGATTAGTCTGCTTACCTGAAGTGTCCAGATAAAACCTGACCTTGTTGCTGAACTGCGCTGCAGCATCAGGAACGACACCCCTGGCAGCTACGCATGGCATTTCATGGAGGCCACAGACTATGGTTGGGCTGAGGCTTCTCTTCTTCACAGTGTTCATCATCAAAGCAGTAATCTGCAGATCCTGGTTTCTCCAGTGCCTATAAAAGAAGATTTAAGGAATCAGAAGTGAATGAGAAAGGCCTATTCTTGACCAGAATCAAGGATGTTTACTGAAGGTCTTTCAGAAGGAAATATTTCTGTGGCACATAACAGAAATACATGCTCCTAGAAGGGATACTGAAGGCTTTGTTAGACAGTAAAGGAGCCTTTGGCACTGGGATGCTCACCGAGAATCAGTCAACCACAGTGTCGTTCTCTGGTGAAGTGTTTCTAAATTACTGACAGAGATGACCAACAGGCAGCAGCTTTACTCCTGTGACTTTCTTTTTTTCCTTTCTTGAATGTTGATATGGATATTTAGTGTGCTAGCAGTGCTGCTTAGCTGTTGTGATAACGTGGAGCTCTGATCTTGAAAGTAAAAGCGAGGAGTACCAAGCTAGCTGTGTTGGGTGAGCTGTTGACATGTGCTTGTCACTCATGTCAGAGGAAGGGTCTGTGACAATATCCCGTATAACTCTGAAGGTGCAGTGTTGACTGCTGGCTCAGGGAGAGTAGATGGTGTTTACTACAGCTGATAAGCATGTAGTTTTATGGTTCTCAGTATGTACTAATACAACAGTGCAAACTTGTACCTAGTTATGTCCAACTGTGTTGCAGGCCACACTGCAAGTCCTATTCCATCCTGGTGTGGAGCATTCAGTGCTGTACATGCTCGAGTAGCTCCCTAGTGTAGAGAAGCTGTCAGCTGGGAGGGCCACACACTGCTACACAATGCAGGTGCTTCTATTATGCAACACAAGTCCTTCTTGCCAAGAGCCTGTCTTCTCAATTTAAAGATGTGTTAATTGAGTAATGGAAAATATTTGTCATGAGGGAGCTACATATCTCAGGGATAATCTGCCACTGAATCATGACAAGGTCTGCAGAGAAACAGTTTTTTTAAGAAGCACATTGTTGCTTCAGTGTGTGGGTTCTGCTGTGGCTATCGTTCCAGACAGGACTGGCTGTAACCCCTGGAATAGATCAGCAATGTGAGCTCTGTTTTGTTATTGTGGTAACCCTTGTAACCTGAGAAGTCAATAGCTGACTTCTTTGGTTTAATTTATCTTAAAATACAGAAATGGCAATGTGCTTCTGGTAAGGAAACCCAATTCTGTTTATTTTTTCCAGTCCATAAAGAAACATTGTGTTCACCAGATCTTGCTGCTTCAGTCATTTTGACACTACAGTCCTGAGACTATGCCCCTCAAAAAGCCTATGAAGTATTGTTCTGTCTAAATATTCTCAGGAACTCGTGATCTCGAAGTAATTATTTTATGTTTCTAGTGCCTGTCTCCATCTAGGATATCAAGTCACTAATCTTCAAGAACTTCTGGAAATTAGATTGCAAAAGACTGCCTAGAAGCATCTTAAGCAAGCTTGCCTTTCTGGTGATGGGTACTAGAGCTTCCCAAAATCAGTCTCCTTTCAGAGATAGCAGATCAGATCTCATAATCACTAGCCAGTTTTGAAAGCTAGGGACCCTCACTGAGTGCTTTTCCATGATGTATCATGCTGAAATACTATGTTTTCTAAAGCTAATAATAATTTAAGACATCTAGAATTATATGGGCTATGGTTCATCAAACATATCTTTAAAAGGTTGTATTGAAATGAAAATCAGACCGCTCCTGCTTCTGGGATACATTTTAAAATACTGCACCAGGTTTGTATCAGCAATGACTCCAGCCTACGTACTTGTCTTTACCTTCCATCTGCCACTGACCAAATGTCTCTTACAAAGCAATAGAAGATAAGAAATAGCATCAGACCTATATTAAGAAACATTTCAAGGATGTTCTCTCATTTTTGGGACTCATCCTGAAGGCCTTTGTGGTAGGTGTAGCTATGTTATCTAAAATACTTTTCAACTCCTGAAACATGTTTTTCAAGCTCCCCTATAGCAGTTTATGCAGAGAAAACTGTACTGTCTTAGAAAAATGTACTGTTACTGTTGCTTGTTTTCTTTAATCCTAATTAAGATCTTCAGATGAATAGAACTGATATTTTTAATCAATCCTATGATTAGGGCCACACAAATGTTTCTGTTGCCCAAGAAGAGTCTTAGTGCAGCCACCTGCCTATTAAGATCTGATGTAACAATCTGCTTGTCTTTCAAGGGAAATATTCCCATGAGACCTATTTGTTTGGGGTTTTTTTCTTTGTTTAAAGTCATGCACTCTAATGAATGCCTAAGAAAATTCAGTTTTATTTGTACCTGCAGGGAAGCATCGAAAGTGCCAAGACAATCAGAGATATTGCAGGAGTTACCCAGTCTGTGTCAGTTCTTCCAGTTGTGCATGTCTACAAACTTGGCTGATGGTGGCAGTAGAAAAGTGGGGAGTGGCAGGGCATGGAATCTGAAATCCATGAATCTTTGTGTTGTGTACATGCAAAGAAAGGGAAACAACAAGAACAGTGCAAAGTAGCTCATAACATTACTGAGTGGTAAATGCAGCTGTAATATATTTGGAAAAGAAATTGATTCTAATACTACAATTAAGGAAAGCAGATTAGTTTGATGCTGGCAGTATGGAAAAAGTGGCTACACCATTCTGGAAATGATGTCTAGGACCAGGTCAGGGGGCAAAGTTTAAATGCCAAAAACTCAGCTCTTTCATTTCCCTCTACTTGCTCAAGTTTTTGTTTAGATCTGGGCAGTAAGACAATAGTAATGGGAGCTTGGCTTTTGAGTGAGTTTTTAATGCTTTATTACACGTAAGCATTTGTTAAACCAAGGGCTATCCCAATCATGTTCACATTTTTTTGGACTCAGAGTGATCTGTTTCTAAAAGGCCTGTGCTAAACTTAAGACTGCCAATTTGAAAGTAAACTCTGAGCCATGCGAGGTGTTTCTAAAAAACGTGATCTGTTTTGCATGCTGTGAGGAGAATTTCCACTGAGAAAAAAAAGTCCAGAAAGAACTGGCTGACTCCCTTGACACTCTCTGCTGGGCAGAGTTGTAAGTGATTTTACTCCCTTTGTGGTTTATTTGTGTGCTGGCCAGTACTGCTAAATCTGCTCTCCAAATTGCACTGGGATCATTTCAGAGGTCAGCAGAGCAGGACTTGAAACAGTTTCCAGAGAAGCTCAAAGGTATTCACCCAACCATTCAACTTCTTGGTGAGCCCAAGCTATCGGATCTCATGGCGATGACATATTGGCTCAAGCGAAGGGTTGGATTGTGTAAGAGTGGTTGGCAATTCATTTGGTGAAGGAAAAAAAACAAACAAAAATAAATAGTTTTCTGCCACATTGGTAAATTAGCTCACCAAAGAGTCCCTGGCCAAGAAGGAAAGATGGGTGTATGGTCAAGAGTAGAGTCAAGTGGATGTGGGAGGGGCAGCATCTTTCCTTCTCAGCGCAGGAGAGTAGCTAGATTGGCTCAGCTTTAATGTAGACGTTCACCCTGCTAAAATATAAGGGGGGAAAATGGGCAATGGGAATCAATCCTAATGGAAAAATAATGACTGGATGTATTAAGATTCTCAGAAAGAGGTGTTTCCTATGTGGCAACTTGCACACATGCTAGTTCAGAGTGTTTAAGGTCCCCAAAACCAGAAACCAGGGAATGGAAACTGGATCCACAGCTAGTTCTCCCTTGATGGACTTCTGCTGTTATTGGATCTTGATTATAGATATCAAAAATTCTGTAGTTACAGATACAAATCTGGCACGTGGAAGGAGCAGATTTAATTCCCTGTTTCATCACACATTTCCAGTGCTGCCTTGAGGAATTCTCAGTCTTTTGTTCTTTACTTCTTTGGACAAATGATCATTAGAAACCATAGAAATTCTCTATTTTGTGGAGTGTTCTGAAAATAAATGCATAAGAAGTGGAAGGTCCTCAGACCCTCTGCTAACAGGGACCATACTGAGACATTAGATAGATGGAATTATACATTAATTTCTGTGAGCACTGAGGAAGAGGATTCATTTCTCCAACCCTTTTAGCTTTTTACTAAAGTATTGTCTCAAAAATATGCATTTCTTTCCTTCAGGACTTTCTAAGCTAAATGATTCATGGAGGAGGGGGGGAAAACCTCATATTTTAATATGATTATAGATAATTCAATTTCCATACTGGTGATCAGCAATTAATTAGTAGCTGAAAACATTAATCCAGTCTGTGAACCACAAAGCTGCAGTCTATTCCAATGGCTCCAAGATAGAGCAAACCTTTGGAGCCAGCTTAGTAACATAAGTAGAGCACAAATCTGACCAAAGCGATCTAATGAATAAGTTCAAGCACGACTCAATGGTCTCTAGAAAGTTAGAATTCCAGAATAATTGAATTCAGAGTAATTTCATCCATTTGTGTGGGCTTCTGTGAAGTAGGAGATGGACAAGAGTTTTATTTCATTCTGGCTCATCTAAAGAAATTTTAGACTTTTCCTTACTGATCAGATTACCTTCAGTTTTCAGTTTGACATTTTATAAGAGTTTGTTGAGACTGTCTGCTATTGTTCCTCATGTAATCTTATGGAAATTTGGGGTAGAAGTAAGCACAATGGGTTTACCACCATGGTTGGTACACATTTTCCACACATGATAAATGTGAGCGATTTGCTAAATGCCTGCCAATTGCGTACTGTAACTTTCCCTTTCATGCAATTATTCATGTAAGCTAGAGACTCCAATCAGTGCTAGTTCACAAATCTGCCTTTCTAACAATTGGACCAGTTGTAGTATTGAAATGAGTTCTTGTATCTCCTACTGGCAGCTACAATTCTGGTTAAAAGGACAGTGAGTATAATCTACAACCATTCCAAAAGGGGGAAGCACTGCAAGCAAATGCCAGTACAGTTTTTTGCCTGGCTATTTGCAAAGTTCCCAGCAACTTCCATCTGTCTACCCTGGCTTCCATGTAATAAGTTAATAGTGCAATAATAGCTGATGAACTGGGAGGGAGTAGAGGAAGCAGCAGAGTTGTGCTAAGAATGGAACGATGTGCCCTTAACATGATAAATTGATCCCATTCCATTAAATCACAAAGCTGTCTCCACTCTTCTCTTCATCCCACACGAACGGCTGAAGAAAAATTCATGGAATTGCTATCGCTCACTGCATCTGTCAGGAAATTATACTAATTAGTTTAATTTGCAATAACACAAGCACTTAACTCTCCAAATAATCTAAGTTAGTAAGTCAGTTTTTATATTATGACAATGACATGTTTAAGAGCCTCTGGAGCAGTGATTTCTTTAACCTCTGACTCAAACGTCTTACAGAGGCACACGACAAAACTCTTTGTCCCACGTTATTCTGGTACCTGCTTGTGAGAGCAATTCCTTTATAGGAAGTGTGGCAGTGTTACTTAAAGAGGAGAAAACCTGACTGCTGTCATACGCCGGTATTTTGCAAGGCAATATCAAGTAAAGAAATCTTATTCAAACCAAAAATGTATGCTCTATGGTATTAATTATTATAAGATAATATCAATAAGAGATGGTCAAACTGACTTGTCCTCATTTCATGTCTTTGTGCTGTTTCTGAATTTGGCCATAGTGTCTTATTTGTTTCATTTTCTGGCACTCCCACTCTTGTCTTCTAGTATTGTGTGTGTTTCTAGTGCTTCTGAGCCAAGGCAGAAAATGGTGATGAAATATTTGGAAATACTAATCAAACTCAAAAAAAAAAAAAAAATAATAAAAAATCACTAGGTTGGCTTGAAAATCGTGAGGTTTTTTTTTTAAACACCTATACATAAGGTTGGTTTTGCTTGCTCTCTCTCTTTAGACCTCTCATATTTCAGGAGGTTGTTCAATGTTGTGAAATTCTCTGATATAATCAGCAGCAATTTAACATAACATCAACACGCTAGTTTTAGAGTTGTAATCAAACCTTGGAAATGACTGGGGCACTTTATACCCCTCCAAGCTTGTATTTCAGGCTCTACACAAACTCAGATACAACATTTATTTTATTTTTTTCTTTTTCTTTTTTTATTTTGCATTGCTTGTGTATTCAGTGATTAGCTCACTTAATGAGCTGATGATGATGGCGTGGAGAAAGAGGAGGAATGGGCATACGCTGTCATGGCTGATCTTCATTTTTTAATAAAGACTTACATTTTGGAGCAGAATTTTGTACAAAGAGTGGTAGGTTCCCCAACAATAGAATTGTGGAAAACAGACACAGTAAGCTGATTTAGAAGCATTGACTGTGTTGTCTTTTAAAGGCTTCACTCAGACTTTCAGGCTTGGATTTTAAGAGCTTTGTGTAACTGGTACAGTTATGCTGGACAGAATCAATTGCACCCCTCTCAGAATCAACTCTGCTTCCTGGATTTTATTTCAAGACATGCTCTTCCCAGCCCTTACTGTCCAGTGAGGGTCTGAAAAACCTAAATGCCAGGAACAGCAGTTACAATTTTGAAAGTCTATCGGTATAGTAAACAGGGAAAAAAAAGTCTTTGTAGTCAGGAGGAAAAAAAAAAAAAAGAAAAAAATAAGAAAAAAAGCTTATTTACTTAAAAAAATCCTAGAACTCCTCCTTTGTCCTAGTTTCTTGAAATCTCATAATTCAGTTTATCAACTGTCAATAACCAAATGCATGTTTCTCTTTTCCCAAGAGCTGATTAAAGCTGTGGTCTCCTCCTGTAATTCATGGCATTCCATTGTGTTTGTTTCTCCTGGAATTTTCAGGCTGAATTACTGTAACTAATATACCACTAACTCTGTACTGCAAAAGCTCTGACCTTTTGAATCTCTCCTCCTTAGCAGAAAATTGGCATAGAAAATTTCAACACAATAAATGCTTTTAACGTTTTACTTTATCTTGATCCAGAAATACATATACACAGTCTTATTAAGTTAGTTTGCCACCAGTATCAGGTTGGGTTAGAGAGTTCTGAAGATGAGGAGATAGGAAAAGATGAACTGTTCCATTTGCAGTGGATTAGCAATAACCAGGAAAAGACCAAAAACATAGTCCTTTTGGCTTCGCTCTGAAATGGAGCCATACAGTTAACTGGTGTACAAGTACCCATATGCACGCGGATCACAAGTCCTCCCAGAAGTCCTTTCCCCTTTGGAAATAATCAGATTTTCATGTCTTTTTCAGAACCAGTAGGAGAAAGGTTTTGTAGCTGAAAAAATTATCTGAAATATGGTTTTGATTATTCCTTGAACTCAAATTGTGGCATTAGCTCATTAGACCCTGCACAAATCGAGAAAGTATTCCAAATGACAGGTGCTTAAGTATCTTTGCCAGGCAAATAGATACCATCTTCTTGTGGTCATTGATATCATGTCTGAACTGCTGCTTATGGAGGAGCTTTAACAGCACAGTGCTGCTGGATGTGAAATGGAGGTAGGGGAGGTTTGCAGAGAAGAGAATGTCTGTTGTAATTGGAGGGTTATAAAATGACAGTCACCTGGGGATGTTTATGCTCTGGTTGAATCAGTTTAGGAAGTCCATGCTGCTGTTGAGTCTGCTTTAGTTTTTTCCTAATGTTGTGAGGCAAATGCTGGTATTTTTCAGGCTGTAGTTCTGGAGTATGTTGGTTTTGCAGACACATCCTACGCTAAGACAAAAAGCAATAAACTCTTGATCGGGGTAGCAAAAAACATAAAGTGAAATTACCTTTGGCCAGGGACTTTTGTGCTTTCTGGGTGGCATTTTCAGGCAAAACAGCATATATTTTCCAGTGAGTTGTGACGAGGCTGCAGACATGGTGTGTGAAGAAATAAACAAATTACTGGAACCTCTGTAAGAAAAAAGCAATAGCCAGATTATGCCAGTGGTGGTGTGGGACCACAGTATTTCTTTGACGAGTAAAATGTTGCTCAGTGTGTGAAATGGAAACTTCAGACTAAAAGTGAGATACTACTGGAGGACTTCACTGCGCAGCACCAGCAATAACAATAAGCTACATTTTTCCTAAAGGAGTAGTTCACAGCACCTTCCTCTTTAAGCTGGAGCTAGTAACTTCAGGTGGTAATATGGCTTGGACAGCTTGCTAGTTTTCCCCCACACTTTCTCTTAGCCATTCTTGCCAATCCTCATCCCCAATATACCTGTTTTCCACTGCTAACTTCAGTCTTATAAAATATTTAGCTTTTTGATGCTAGGTCAAATAAAACACCCAGAGCCACTTTACTGCTAGACTAGACAAATTCCTGTACGGATGGATGTTATGAATGGAAACAGATAAATCAGCAAAATTAAAATTCTTCAGATTGCTGATCAACAGCACAAATTCACTATTTAAAACCAGGGTTTTCAAAAATTTACATTAAGCAGATATAAGTATTTAAGGGAAAAACTTTTTGTAGCCTTTGTAATGCTTGTACATTTAGTTAGAATCCAAGTGAAAAGTAGATTTTTTTTTTTTTGAGTCTGCGCTCTAAGGACAGCAATGTAGCTGAATTGAAATACCCACATTCTTTCTGCTAGTTTTTTTGTTTTGGTGTTGTGGGTTTTTTTTGAATAGGTTGTTATGCTCTAAACCTGCAATGAAAAATATAATCTTCTAAAGTGTGTAATTACCCTCTGTCTCTCTCAGATCTCCTCCGGTTTCTAAGCTCATTTAATAATAGTGAACAGATGAGCAAAAGTTGCAAATGAAGGTGCTATCAGTTTGATACTCGGCACATAAATACCTATAATGATAGTGCGCTTGTCAGCATCCATTGTTTCCAGTTGTGCCCATTTTCTGTTTCTACAGGGAGTATCATCCTCTTGTGCAGAAAGTGAAAGACAAACAGGGATTTCAAATCAGAAAAAAAGGGCCCAAAGAATTACAGCGTGTGTATAATAGTCTGTGTATTCCCCGAGGCTTTAGATTGCTGAATTGAAAAGTTTTAACTTGGAGAGTCACTTCTGCACAGACCCAAGTCAAATCTGGACTGATTTTCCTACTGACAAGAAAAGTGTTGAAAGAGACAATCAGGGCAAAAGGTACAGGTTTATCTGTAGTTTGGCAAAAGCACAAGCTCATTTTGTATGTTGTGCTCCACTTAACCTATTTCATATCTAAATGGACACGAGAAAATGTTCAGAGAAGCACAGTAGAAATCTCTGAAAGGATGACTGTGGGGAAATTCATGGGCAGCATTCTTTTGTATGGGAAGGAGGAAAAGGATATAAGTCTAAGGGTATAAAACAAAGAATCCCTTATCTTCCTTAGGGATATTTTGACCTATGACTGTTGCCTTGTTCTTGCCACCTTTCAGAGCTTCCTGGCAGCCACTCTTCAGTCACAACAAGCATTTCATTGCAAATATTAGAACAGTGCTTATGCTCTAGTGGACTGTTCCTCTGACAGCTGTGGACATGTTTGGCTGGTTGTGTAAGTGCCATTGCAAATGAGAAAGTTGCCTGCGGAGTTTTTCAGTATGCTCAGTACACGTGTGGGGCTGGTGAAAACCCTGTGATGGAAGGAACCATGCTGCTTTTCATGGTATCTGTAGGGTGGAATGTTTTAGCCAATAGTTTGACTTGGAAGGTTCTGTCAGGGCAAGAGCTCTCATATCCTGGGGCAGGCCTCATGAGGATTTTGGCCTCTCGTGTCATCCTGGGAGTGCTGTACAGTTTGGGGATTTTTTTCCATGATGAATTTGCATCCCTACCCTACAGTCTGTTCTAAAAGGAAGCCTCAACTTGCACTCCAGAGCTTGCTGGAATTGAAGAGACATCACAGACTCAAACTTATTTTGCTCATACACTTCAGATCCAGGGGGTTCTGTGACAGAGGGACCGTGGGGCACACACATGGCTGAATTAAAACATGCCTGGACCTTGCCACCGTTTAGACTCCCTCCTTGCTAGAAGTACTTCTTGTGCCAGACTGTAGATCTCCCTACATCTGGTAAGGAGATGGGATGGGACAGGCAGGGCAAAGTTATTGGCTGCAGTTCAAGTAGAAATTGTGTGGGCCCTGTGGATGTGTGTCTCTTGTTGATTCTCTGTTTTCTTCAACCTTTCACTTCAGTTGAAGACAGGATCTGAATCTGCTAATTCACAGATTTGGCCCTGCTACTTTTTTTGCAGGTGAAGCACCACTCTGTGCTCTGCTTTTAATATATTCATTTCTTAACATTTTAAATGGGAAAAAAAAATCATCACTGTTCTGTGTAACATTTGAAACATCACTATTTACAGCATAGGCTTCTCCAAATCAGTTGCACTGATGTTGCCCTGAGAAAGCACAGTACAGATGGGACAAGGCTAGACTGTGACATTTTTTATGAGCAGTGGGAAAATCCCCTCCAGGCAATCATTTGCTTTGCTACACACAGACATTCCAGGGCAGAGTCAACAGCAGTCTCTAAAATACCTTCCTCCAGAATGCGCCCTTGCTACTGGAATCCAAAATGTAGGGCTTCACCGGTGCTGTTATAGGCAGTGCTCCCATAAAAAAATATTTATGCAGTGCTCCATTGTTTGATCGTTTTTATGGGGAGATACCCCACATATCTTAACTCTGAAAGGAAATGCAGATTGTCTTGGGGTGTGTGCTCTATTGTCTCTTCCAGAATTAAAGGTACAGTTGGTGGAAATTGAGACATGCATAAAACCTACAAAAGAAAATACCCTGTAAGGCAAATTAACCTCTCGAATATGCCAATGCATGGTATTATTTGGGGTCTTTTTTTTTTTAATAGATATTTTCATCTGTCTAAGTCAGGCTGGGGAAACTGTTTTTAAACTGATTAAAATTTTGAGACCAAATTTTTTATGAATAATCTAGACAGTGCTGCCTGGCAGGTGCCATACTACTGTTTCTGAAGATGTAATTTACCTTTTACTTTTCACTTGCTTTTAGTAATAGCTCCTTAAAAGGTTTGATAAACCTCCAAAACTCCTGGCAGTTACTAAAGGCCATGTCTGCCTTTCTGATTGAACCTGATATTTCCATTGAAACCTGCCACTGATCCATCTCTGTCATTTCTTTGGGTGTGAGGGCTTCAGACGTGTGATTTCGATTGTAGGATGGAAGAGAGGTGTCTCAAGGAATCAGACTGTGAATAAAACCTGGCATTTTAATGAGAGTAAGGAGGACAAAGACCAGCCCTGCCCAGCAGCAGTGCTACTCCCAGCTCCTTCCCTACGAAGGTTCCTGTGTGTGAGTGCACACGTGTGTGTGCCTGCACCTGGCAGGAAAGTGAAGCTGTTATGTTCTTTGCTCCCTGTATTCTACCAATTTCAATGTAATTTCATGGGAGGTGTGAGACCCTGGTATGCCAATAGTAAACTCTAAGCTACATTCACAGAAGAGAAAGAGGAATAGTAGCCATTTTTCTATTTCTCTTTGTCTTTGGTACCTTCTTGCCTTTTGTTCAGGTCAGGTATTTTTGTAAAAACATCCTCTGTTTTTTTTGTTAGGTTTGAAAGAGAACAAGCTTTTTGGCCACTTCCATGACTTGGAGTGCAGGTTAAAAATGAATACTCTGTTTACCTAATTCAATAATGCCTTTCTTCATAGGTAACTGGTATTGTCATCCATGTCCAACTGGGACAAGGTCCAAACTCAGGGCCTTTTCATTCAATCCCAAAGCAGTCCAGGTGTTAAATTCCTGGTCCCGAGGCTCAAAAAACACGGTCTGTGAGTCCTTGCTGCTATGCAGATATTCCTAATTGATCCTGCCTGATGAACCTAGTGGCTTTCTATGATAAAGTGACTGCATCAGTGGGCAAGGGATGTCCTGTGGATGTGATCTGTCTGGACTTCTGCAAGGCCTTTGACACAGTCACTCACAACATCCTATTCTCCAGGTTGGAGAGATACAGATTTGATGGGTGGATTGTTCAGTGGATAAGGAATTGGTTAGGTGGTCACATCCAGAAGGTAGTGGTCAACTCCATCAAAGTCCAGATGGAGAGCAGTGACAAGTGGTGTCCCTCAGGGGTCCATACTGCAGCCTGTCTTATTTAACATTTTTATCAGTGACATAGTGGGATCAAATGCACCATCAGCAAGTTTGCAGATGACACCAAGCTGAGTGGCGCTGTCGATACACCAGAGGGATGGGATGTCATGTCATCCGGAGGGACCTGGACAAGCTGGAGAGATGGGCCCAGGTGAACCTCATGAGGTTCAACAAGAGCAAGTGCAGAGTCCTGCACCTGGGTGAGAACAATCCTTACTATCAATCCACGCTGGGGGAGGAGGTGGTAGAGAGCAGCCCTGCAGAAAAGGACTTGGGGTGCTGGTGGATGAGAAGCTGGACATGAGCAGCCAGTGTGCGCTTGCAGCCCAGAAGGCCAGTTGCATCCTGGGCTGCATCAAAAGAAGTGTGGCCAGCAGATCGAGAGAGGGGATTCTGCTACTCTGCTCTGGTCAGACCTCACCTGGAGTACTTCATCCAGTTCTGGACCCCTCAGCACAGAAAGGACATGGACCTGATGGAGCAGGTCCAGAGGAGGGCCATGAAAATGATCAGAGGGCTGGAGCACCTCTCCTAGGAAGACAGGCTGAGGGAGCTGGGATTGTTCAGCCTGGAGAGAAGTGTCTGGGAAGACCTCATATCAATCTTCCATTACCTGAAGGGGACCTACAAGAAGGCAGAAAAGGGCCTGTTTACAAAGGCCTGTAGTGACAGGATGAGGGGCAATGGTTTTAAACTAGAGAAGAGTGGATTTAGATTGGATGTTAGAAAAAAGTTCTTTACTATGAGGGTGGTGGAACACTGGAACAGGTTTCCCAGGGAGGTGGTTGAGGCCCCATCCCTGGAGATATTCAAGGTGAGGCTTGACGAGGCTCTGATCAACCTCCTCTAGTTGAGGATGTCCCTGCTCTCAGCAGGGGGGTTGGACTGGATGACCTCTAGAGGTCCCTTCTGGCCCAAACCATTCTATGATTCTGTGATCCCCTTTCCCTCCACCCACTTTCATTGTAAGTTCTGACTAGGAGCAAAATGCTGTCATGAGCTCTATCAGAAGGACTTGTCATTTGGGATCTGTTAGCACAGGAGCACCAGTGGGCTCAACTCACATCCTGAGAAAGGTACCAGAGCAACACGATTCTTTGTACATTGAGCCACTCCTGCAGTGAACATGGCAAGCTGCAACGTTTAACTTCCATTCAGATGTAATGTATGGAATGATGGACTCTGAGACTAGATGAAATAAAGGAACGGGTTATGGCTTTTTATTGATTGAATAGATGTTCAATCAATATAAACCTGAGGCCAGATTTGTGTTGTAACTGAGCCCAGTGATTTGTATCACAACTGTGAATGCCACAATCATATTCTCACTGATTTTATACAGTACTTAAAAATAACTTGCAAAACCACAAGGTGATATTACCTTCCTATAGATCTTTCTTCTTATTAGTTTTTAGGTTTAATTATATTCCTACTTGTTCTATACCTCTCCCAGGCCTACCTCCCCCATATCACAAACAAATGTGTACAAATGATGTACACAATATATTGAAAGGACCCAGAGGTGCTTTGCAAATTGTGGACTTGATTCTCTGTTTTAAGCTGCTACCTTTTCACCTTGTGAAGGAGAGTGATGAGCCAGGTAAGCCAGCTGTCAGACTGCAGCAGCATTTGAAAGCAAGAGAAGGTTTGGTGCTTTACATCTTGATGTCCTTTTCTCTGTAGAAAGGGTCTTCTCTGTCCCCATAATAGATATGTGCCTAGAGAGCTGTTGGAGTCAGCAGGCTTCATCTGTAGGTACACATGGGAGATCACATGCCAGGTTCAAAATAACCATGAAAAAAAGGGCCTGGAAAAGTAACCTGTTTCAATGACCTTCTCATTCTGCTGTCTTAGTACTCCAGAGGACGTTTCTGTCAATGGCATTTACATCTGTGAACTGAAGGGGGTGCGTGGCCATGAGGTAAGGACATTCATCTACTCCTTGTTAGTTGACTCAGTTCCCCCAGTTCCTCTCTGCAACAGAGGAACGTTGTTTTCTCAGAGCATTTGTAGGACCTAGCTTTTGTTTTCCTCAAAACGGAAGTGCACAAGAGCATGTCATTCTTCATGGTCTTTCAAAGGCAGCAAGAAGCAACACTACAGTTAACAGCTGACCAGCTGTTCTAGGATGAACACGAATCAGTCCAAATGAGGATGGGAAGAGCGGGACAAGACTGTTCTGATCACATTGCATGACACAGAGACATGTCCCAGGCTGGCCAGGGCTCAGCAAGGACAAAAACCTCATCTTCTCTTTGGCAAAACTGTTCTCGGGTGCTAGCCAACAAAATGTGTAAGCTGATTTTCCATCTTTCAGAAAGGAAGAACAAAAGGTAGAATTATGTTCTCCAGGCAGTTTCAGCAGTGAATAAAATCTGTTTCTTCTGATGTATTTGATTTTTCCCTTAATTATCCCAGGGTCCTTATGTTATGTAACCCGGTCCCCTGTGCTACAACAGATTGCTAATATCTTTTAGATATATATTTTTTTAATACTTGTTTTTCCATGTAAAAAAAATCAATAAATACATCATTTGGGGTGAAAAAAACCAAGCTCATTGTACAAGGCCAGGTAAAGTTTGCTTAGCAACAGTGACCACATTTTGCCAGCTGTGCCCAGTTATCTGAACAGCTCTTACTATTCAGGGTTCATACTTTGGCATGCCATTTTACTCAGGGAAAACAAAAATAAAAAGGAGTTTGAGCTTTCTTTGAAAAAGCTCTTCAAATACAGTTTATCAACTAGGAAAGCACTCAGCTATCATTTGAGATTATAAGGTTTGTGCAAGTTTGGGTATCAATAAATAATAATACATCTGCCATTCAGGTCTTGTTCCTAGGAGCTGAAGTGGAAGAGCATATATTGTAACCTCTGCAGTTTTGCTTTTGCCTGAGGCAAGATCCTGGCTCCATGGAAAGCAGTGGCAAATCTTGCATGAGTTTAGTGACACAGGATTTCTTCTCAGATTTTCAGTATTAGAGTGGGCGTCATGCACCACTGGCTGAAGTCTGTCTTGGCCTCCATAGCATTTACAGCTGTGATCTATTGAGATGAATTTCCAGTGCTCATGTTATCAAGGAAAAGCCTTCAGTTAGATTTATTAACACTGGGTTTCAAGATAGATCGTATGGCACCTTTCCACCCAAGCAGAACATGCAAATGACAAGTACTCCACATTTCACCTGAGTGTGAAAGAACACATTGCTTCCAGAACACCAAACCAACATTTTTAGTTTTACTCTTTAATCTCTTTCCACAGTTTAGAGCTAGATGATTAATTGTTAGGGCCCTGAGTGCCCTAAGAGGCCTTAATGGTCCTGATCAGCCTCACTTGGCTGCTTCTGCTTCCTCTGGTTTCCAGGGACTCTATTTAAGCTCAGGCCTGGCTAGCCCATCCTGTTTCTTGAAAATAATACAATCTGTGAATCAAGAAACAACCCATCCAACCAGGAAAAGAAGGACCTCAGGTTAGACTAAAAGATTTTTGTGGTGGCTAAAGAGCCAGAATAAAACTTTGGAGAAAGTTAACCTAGTGTATTCCAAGTGTGTATATATTGAAATCAAAAGATAAATATGTTTGGGTTGTTTTTTTTGGTTTGGTTCCTTTGGCTTTTTTTTTTCCAATTTGGAGCTATTAGTCTCATTTTTAAACTATTCGGGTTTTACTTTGATTACATTTTAACTGAAAAAAAAAAAAAAAAGAGAACAAACCAACATGATATCAGAGTGAAAAGTGTCTGGAAAATGTTGTGAAGAAACAATTGTGTCTAGAATGGTATTTGTCCCCGAATACCTTGTCTGCTGGGGGGAAGTGGGGAAAAAATATGTACTGCAAAGATCTCTTTACCTTCCCCATTGTTTCTAACAATAGCAGAAGCTTCATGGAAACGATGTCTCCTGACCCTCACACTGCAGCTCACTATCTTCTCTTTTCAAGAAATTCTTTAACTGAGTAATACACTCAGCCTGCTTTTCTACAAGTTCAAGAATATAGGGTATTATACATGCTGAATAAGGGGTTCTCTACGTGTATCTTAGCTCCTGGTATTCTTCCAACTTCTTCATACTCCCGCTTGTCAGAACAGTGCTTTGTAGCATCCTCATCTGCTGACTGTCCCTAATTGTTTTTTAATAATCTTCTTAGCTGATAGTTTTGAACTTTTTCTGGCAACCAAGTATTTGCTAAAGACCCACTAGGAATGAAAGGGAGATGAGATTTTCATATGAAAATAGAAATTAATTGCACTTCTGGTTTCACTTTCTTGAGGTAAGTAGGTTTCCTTTTTTTCACATGAAACTGCTTGAGCAGATGTTATTCTTAAAATATACAAGTAGCATAAACCTGAAGCAGCTACAAGAGATAAATTTCTCACAAAGAATGCCAGACTTACAGATACATCACAATGAGCTAGGGCATGTTTTTTTATCACAAATACCCCAAACAAAATGCAATTGCCTTATTTCTGTACAATGATTATTACTGATGCACTGTCAGTAGAAAAAAAAAAACAACCAAACAATAGAATTTTGTACAAATAATTTTGAATAATTCTAGCCACCTGATTAAACTGAATGTGTCTAAATCCTAAGGCAGCAGGATCTGTGAGACACGAACTCACCAAACCAAATAGCAGCCATATAAAGTCAAGGTGAACATCAGCTGGCAACTGGTGAATGCTGATGAGTTTATCCAAGACTTGTAGCTTGGCCAGTGGTGCGAAAATGCAAACTGATTATATCTTCAAGGCAGGTACCTCAGTGAGGCGGCTCTGTCTGAACAGTAGCTGAGTGGCTTCATTTGTTACCTTACTGAATATCCCACGGGAATAAAACTGACAGTCAGTCAAAGAGTCACCCTTTGGAGGTCTTGGATCCTGTGTTCTTCCAGGCTTTCTGAGTTTATTCATACCTGAACAGGCTTGTTCAATGTTTGAACGTTCTCTACATCAGCAATTGTAGTGTAGAAAAGGAAATATTTATGACTGTATTTATTGTGGATAAATTGTCAGAAAATTGGTCCTTAAAATGATTGGGTGGCAAAGGATTATCACATTTTAGTATAGTTACATATTTGCAATATTTTTGTGTGTGAAAGAAGAGATCATAAGCCCGTACTGTTTTTTTTCTCAGGGAATTTCTAAATGTACTGTTAAGAGACCAACAAAATGTGTAATCCAAATATTAGTGTTCCAATAGACACTTCAAAATTGCTCTAAATACAGAAAGTCTGCAGATCACACAAAATCAAATGAAAATCTGAGAGTCTGGATTCTGCCTTGTGTTTTGGGAATGTTTTCCCAGAGTGGGAAGCAGCTTGGTCTGGAAGAATGCACAGCACAGGGAATGGGGAATGACTGGGGAACCTGCCAGTGACCGGCTGCATTGCCTTGGGCAGACATTCAGCTCCTTGCCTCGCTTCCTCCTCACGTGAAATAAGGCTCAGTGCGCGCCGAGGGTGAGAAGCTGGGGTTCAGCAGGGCACGATCCTTGTTGCCTTTCTCAAGCCTGCCTTCATGCAGAACAGAAATGTGACTGTTCTGAAGGCACTTGGCTTCCCCTTTCTTGGGGAAAGGGCAAAGGCTGCCTTGGCACGTTCAGTGTTAAAACTACAATTGTTATCAGAGAGATCCTTACAGATCTCTCAAATTGCTAAGTGGGTCAGGTTTGTTTCCTTTGACAGATCTAGAAAATAAGAGGTGACTTAAGAGGTTCTCAGTTATGCTTTTGTCACTTAGGAGGATGCATATGGCAGAAAATTAGTCAGACTTGTTCTCCTGTGTTAATAATGTGCTTCTGAAAACCCCAGAGAGCTGGAGCAAAGCTAAGTCTGTAGCCCAAGTCTCTGGGTGCCAGACCATGCCCTAAACATTAGACCATCTCTTCAAAAAGGAGCTAATGAGATTTGGGCTCCACCAGACATTAAAGTGTTCCTGTGGAAGTTGTCAGATAGCAATACAGCATCCCAGAGGATAAGCTTTATTATTTATGTAGCTTCAGCCCTACTGAGCCCCAAACCACATCCGGCAAAACTGTTCCCAGATCACTCTGGCTCTTGTGTGGGGCAGATATAACCCTTCCTGCCACTGCGGGGTCTGGGTCATTCTTGGTATCTGGCCTTAGTGAGATTTTGGCTGTTGTGGGGTTACTATTTTCAGTGGCTTGTACTGGAGACTCGCATGTGCAAAATGTATTTCATATGCTTTTATGATATTGGAAGGAAAATTGTGTCTTATGTACTGTACTTTGTTCTTAGGAAATCCTCTTCCTTTACTGCATGCTTTTCTGGGATTCATCTGTTAGCTTTTCTGAGAGTTACCTGGTAGCACCTGCTATTTCCAACCCCCTCCTCTTCCATCGAATTCTGGAATCCTTCTAATGGACCATGATACACAAGAGGGAATGAGTTAGACTGCTGATTACTCATCTGTGTTCACTGAATGTGATAAGGACCCTTAGTAAAGTTTCTCCAGCATTTGTAGTCAGGCCCCCAAAAGGCACAGTAATCTGTCCCTTCTGTTATGCCAGCCTTTGGTTTTGGCCACTGGAAGTGCAACTGGGCAAGTGTGCCTGCATCACTGCTCAGATGTTGTAAGTCAAGTAGAAGTTATTGTCTCTGATCTGCTGTGCTTTACCCGTATTGTAGAGTCAGTGCAGTTTATACTGAAGCTTTCTTACCTTTCTCTTATCTATAAAAGGACTGACTTGCTGTCACCACTGAAAACCTGAAGAGGGAAAGCCTAAGGCACAGACAGAAGCCTGTCTTCTCTCTGGTCTGTCTGAACAGCTACAGGTTCAAAAGCAGATATTGAATGTGTTTCTGAGTCCAAATACTTCACTTAATACTATAATAGTTACTGTTTTTTGCCTTGTGGTATCTCTGAATTAAGTTCTGCTCAGAGCACTGTAACCTGTAACTGAGATCACTTCAGGAGAAGGTTCTCTTTCTACTCACTGGCAAAATGAGTGTGAAGCATATAACCCCCAACCTTAAGCATTGTTCTTTGCTTTATTTTAATGGAGCTGTGCTGATTTCTGCTACCAGAGAGGCTGTGCCTTAATACTTAGGATGAAATCCTGATGCTGTTCAGGACAAATGGAAGTCTTGTCACTGATTCAAGTTGGACTAGAAGTTTTACCTTAAAAGAATGAGATTTTTAGAAGGGTAGGCAGGAGATAGACTAGATCAAAAATCTGAGCTAATTTTAGAATGGATCAGTTTATGAAAAATACCTGATTTTGTGGTTACCAGCAATTACCTGAATGGTGAGAGCATTGACTGAGGATTGAAGACCAATGAGGCTGTGGTCTTGT
The DNA here is from genome assembly GCA_027560015.1 of Chloroceryle amazona. NCBI lineage: Eukaryota > Metazoa > Chordata > Aves > Coraciiformes > Cerylidae > Chloroceryle > Chloroceryle amazona. The sequence continues at coordinate 91,413 of JANHFX010004985.1, forward strand.
TTATGCTTGATGGAAGAGGGAAGTTTTGGGCTTCTACCTGTGTTCACAAAACTATTGAAGTATGTTTTCACTAAAATGTTACAGCATAGATTGCCACTCTGCTGTACCCAAGAGAGGACAGATGTTGTAATGACATGGAGAATTAAATCCTTATAGCACAACCCAGGGCAAAATTCTGATCTCATCTGCTCTGGTACAACTGTACCAGAAGAAGCACTTCACAGCAACATTGAGTGGCCATTTTTGTTCATCTTCAGCTGGTTTATATGTGTTTCATTCTGCTGTGCGTTTTTACAGCACTGCGAGTGCCTGGAGTTCAAAAGCATGAGCTGATGTTCGGCTCGTGCTACTCCATCTTTCTTATGCAGGACTGACAGAAGCAATGCCTGTGCTGGGGTATCAGGAGGGTTCTGTCGCTTGAGACTAGCCTGCCCAAAGCAGTCTTCATCAACACGCCTCTACTGTCTTGCCCACCAAAACTAGGTAGCCTCATGCAAATCACCTTTTGGCATCGAAGTGTGGCCTGGGCTGGCTCTGGAGATATGCCCAAGAACTGTTTCAGGTAGCGCTCATTGGCTTAGGCCGGAACTATGCCAAGAGTCTGTCTCAGTCTCTGGTGACACAGGTCATTGTATTCTGGGGCCCAGAAACATTCCTAGAACTGCAAGATATTTACTGGTATTGGTAGATCCTAAGCTAGTACAGGATTCTTATCGATAAATGCATATTAAAAATATTTAACTGTGTCAGCAAATGTAGTTTTTATTGCAGTGGAGATGCACAAGTGTAGCAGGAACATCAAACTATGATAGAGTTGAGACTATGCAGAAAGTAAAAACAGTGAGAGCTTTCCTGGAACACCAGAACTTGAATGGATATTGAAGCTTTCACCACCTGAGCTGAGCAGAGGGAATAACTGAGTGTTGTTTGCTTTGTCATGGTGGTGTGGTGCCTTCATGGGAGGGGCTTTGTGATACTTTCCTAAATGACAGGAAATACAGAACATGGAATGAAGGATATGTGATTTGGAGAGGATTTGCAGTACACAAGGGGTTCCCCCCCTTAGAAGTACAAAACATTTGAAATTTCAACTTTGTTGTGATTTGAAATGGGAATTGTTTTTAGTTATCCTAAAATGTTAAACAAGGAAAACACCTTCTGCCTAGCTCTAAGCAAAGTACTGCAATGAACCTTTTAACACAACATCCCCAGCTGGCCAAAGGTTATTCTGCAGCCCACCAGAAGTCCTAGAAAAGACTTGGCCATGCAGAAAAGGTTGACTTTAATTTGCAAGAAAGGAAAAATTTTGCATGACTTCAGAAGTGATGAAAGATAGCTGAATAAAGGCTCAAGGAGTTGTGACTGTAGCAAGGGAAGTGGGTGGACAGATCCCTATATACAATAGTGCTATGAAAAGTGAAATTGCTAAAATAGCCCCTGCCTAATGTAATCACCTTTCAAAGAATATTTGAGAGACATTTTGTCAGTCCGATATAAACAAAGGCTATGTTTGAAATTCAAAACTTGTCTAAAGTAATTTTTCTTTCAAAGGCTGTTTCCCCTGCTTGCACCCATTCTAGTGCTTTGAGAAGACATCTTTTTAGAGGACAAGCTATTTTTAATTGTTTATTAAAAAAAAAAAAGAAAAAGGACAACCAAAGCCAAACAACCAAAATCCTTTTACGAAGCAGTGAAGAAAAACAAATGTATCTTCCAACAACTCCACTTTTCTCAAAGCGATAGCGAGCACAATAGAAACTGCATAAAAGAAATTTTAGGCACCCAAGAAATTTTAGGCACTATTTCTAGAGAAAAGTCTCCTGAGAATATAGGGAGAACAGTGTGCCATGGTACCAATAATATTTGTACCATTTACAAAAAAGGCTACATTGGGACAATAACTTCAGATCTTACAATGATTTCTCATTCTAAACCATTCAAGATTGCATTACAAACTAATAGTGTGATCCCTTAGCTGTCCCTGTGAAAGACTCTCGTGGGCTTCAAAGACAGTGCTGTGTTCAGGCTGACATGGGATCATGACCTTGACCCAAAGACAAATTATTCACTGTGGTCTCTCCAACTCATGCTGAACAGGAACTACTGAAAGGAAAGGCAGCAAACTGACTAATATTGTCTTTATTAGTTGTGGCTGCTTAAGCCAGGAAATGAAAAAAAAAAAAAACAAACCACCTATTTTGCCATTAAATTTGTGTGTGGAATTTAATTATGGAGGACATAAGTCAGTAGCATTGAGATAGGGTCCTGAACAGAGGGTGTCTCAGGTATCCCTCAATACCTCTTACAGTCACAAATAATAAACAGATAATCACCTCCTCCGTTTTGCATTTGAACGTTGAAGTCTGTGAACATCAGGAATAGTGACATGGTTTCTTGTGGCTTTGTGTCTGGTGGCTGACTATGAGCCATGACAGAGTCCCTTTGCTGCAGGTGGCACATTTATATCTGCTTTCCTCCTCAGTCAATTGGAAGGCAAAACATCTTATTAGCCAAGAGACAGCTTTTCTTAAGGCAGGTCACAGGACGGGAGTACTGACAGGACTGCTCTCCTCTACCCATCTCCTGATTGCTTGTTACTGACAGGCACCTCCTGATCTCTCTCACCTCTGTTCCTCAGGTCTCCTTGCAGCTTTTAAACCATGGCATGTTTCAACCAACAGCTACAAGTTTTTAGGGGGAGTTGTGAATATAACATAACTCTATTTGATTTACAAGAAATGGGGAAAAAAGCCATTGCCGCTATTTGCAGGCATTGGTGGAAATTATCTCAAAAAGGAAAAGTGTTAAATTGTGGATGCTGCCATAGTTTTTCTTGATTGCAATGTGAATCACCAAAAGGTTTCAAAACAAATATATGCCATTATATATTCTACCCTTTTTACTCTTGCAGATTAAAAATATGTAGAGGTCTTGTTCCATGGAGGCCTGTGGGAGGGCACGCAACCCAGATCTTCTCAGACCCTTTACCACCTTGCTGGGAAGTCCTTGATTGTACAGAACTGGGGAGTAGGGGGTGACTTGTGAGCTCTCACTGCCATCTCCATGAGCAAAGTCACTGAAGTGACAGTTGAGGGCCTGATCCTGCTATACAGGTCCACTCAGATGGCCAGCTGCAGCCTCGGCCTAATCTTAAGAATTTGGGGGAATTAGTTAAGCATTATCTGTCAGTCATGAACATATTAAAGAGAAATCCATCCTGGCAGTTGCACTGCTACTCTCCGTGCCTGTTTTCCCATGAAGCCTACCTCCTTTTTTTGCTTCTTTATGAGCTGTTGTTTCTAATTTTTGTGAAAGTATCAGGGAGCTTGTTTTGCTGTAGTGAGTAAAACGTCTTGGCAGAAAATGAGGAAACTGTTAAGAGGGAGGGGCTGCTACATTGTGCATGTTACTTAATTGTCTTAATTGAACATTAATATAACGAGACCGCAGACTTCCTCTCCTCTCTTTTTCCAAGCTGCCAGGCAGACGAGGGCCGGCGGAGGGGCGGTGCGCGGACGCGGACGCGCGGCCCGGGGCGCAGTACAGCGCGGTCGGGCTGGCCCTGGTACTGGGGTCCCCTCCCCTCTTTGCTTTGTGGGAGCGGGCGGGCGCTTGGAGCCCGTTGGGATTTTACTGTCGAAGCTTTCGCGAGCGGTCTAAGTCTGGGTTCGCAAGCTGCCCGGCAGGCCCATAAAAGCTGGATCCTGTAATCACGGTGGAAATTGAGAAAGTGATTTATTTGGTTCTCTTCCTCGCCAGCACGCATACACTCCCACCTCCCGGCTCTCGGCTTCTCCCGGCAATAACGGGACTGAGATCTGGAAGGGGCGGCGGGCGGCGGGCTCCGTGCGGCTCCGGGGCGGCCGCGGGCCCGGAGAGGAGCGGGCAGCAAGCTGGGCTTGGGCTTCCCCGGCGGCACACGGCGAGGAGCCGGCCGCGGCTGGACGCCTGGTTTTGTCCGTGCGCTTGCGACTAGTCTGCAAGTAACTCGTTTGGCTGTGGTCGCCCGAGAGGCAGATGTGCTGGGAGGGGCTCCCAGAGCTCTCAGTTCGCAGCCTCGGCGGGGCTTGGGAAGCCCGAGAGCGGGAGGGCCCGGTGCAGCCCGGGGCCGGGTCCTCTCCCGGGTAGCGGGACGGAACTCCGCGCAGCGGGGCCCGCGGCTGCGTGTCACGGTGACCGCTTACCGCTCGTGGTTGCCAAGCAAGGGGCGATGAGGATGGACGGCATTTTCGCCCCGGTGCCAGCTCTCGGGCAGGCGCGTAGCTGCTGACAGGCTCCCTGCCACAGGCACAGCCAGGGACCGGCGAGCTCCAGCGTGGGGAGGGAGAGCGCAAACGGCAACAGGGGCGAGAAACGGTGGGCCCGGGTGGGTGGTGTAGCGGACATCCGTGCTTCCATCTTTACTGAAGCTGGACTGGCCGTGTGGTCGCCCTGCACACCCCCCACCTCCTTCTCCAGCTCGTACCCGCAGATGGGAGGAAAACACCCGGCTGTGAAAATATGGGACAACTGCTTGCATTTGTAGGCGTGCAGATGCCACCATAACTTGCCAGAGGAACCCTGAGTAGGGGTGAGGAGTGCGAGGGCAAACGGAAGGTCGGGGTTAGCAATGCTGCTTGCACCATCCCATACAGTTGCCAGGACTGGTCTTTGCACGCAGAGTTGATGAAGCAAAGAGGCCAGGAAGTATCCACGCGATGGGAGGGCACGCTGGGAGACTGGGAGGGCCACGTTCCCTGGGCACTTGGCAGGGTCGGGCTGCTGGCCCGCTGGTGCCTCAGCTCGGTCGTTCCTGAAGTGCGGTGTGCCAGGGAGAGGCTGCCTTCGTAACGCCTGAAGGCAGCGGCGGGGGCCCAGGCGGTGCGCAGC
>JANHFX010004986.1:0-36709 GCA_027560015.1 Chloroceryle amazona
AAAATAGAAAATAAAGCAATAAAAATAATGCAGTAAAAATTTTAAAATAACATAAATAGATAATCAAATGAATAAATAAAATACTAAAATGAATAAAATAAGGCATTACAACCACTTATAGCTTTTTTTTTTTTCCTATATATCACATTAATAAAAGGTGTAAAGGAAGATGCCAACAGTGAATAAGCAGTCTGAGGAGAAAAAAAATAAATAAATATAGCTGGGAATACAAAGAACAAGAGAGCATTAATTGCAGTAAACGCTGAGGGCTGGTTGTCACCTTTATTTGGTGCTTTACCATCCCCTCCTACACACGAATCTGGCCTCAGCTCCCAGTGCTGTCGGAGAGCTCGTGCAGCGTAGATTGGTTTGTGGCCCCGCGCTGGAAGGGTGGTACTTTGCCACGGCTCCCCATGCCTCTCCCGAGCACACGTCTCATTAGATGATGCGGCCAGCGCCTCGGCATCACCACGTCAGGGCTGTGTGGTGTTGTCCCGAGAAGGGCAGCACCACGGTTTAGATGCCGCCCTGCTGCTGGTGCCGGCAACAAGCCCGAGCTTTGGCCGGGCAGAGCCCACCCAGGACACCTCGGGCCACTTCCCACGCCGCTCACGGGTGATTTTCAGCGGCCAGATAAAGCCGAGCTGCCAACCTCGCCTGGGTGGGACGGGAGGCACACGGGGTCTCTGGGAGCCAGTTCCCAGTTTGCCTGGGCGCGCTGGTCCGTGAGATGCCGTCACAGGTGACGGGGGCTTTCCAAGCCCAGCACCAGATGGGGTGGCTCCGCGACCAAGGCCCACCTTGCACTGGGACTTTAATCTGTGACTCTATGGCATTATTAAACCAATCCTGCTCAAACAGATGGGCACTCTTTCCATCCAAAGGCAGGAGCTAGTAAATGCTTTGCATCTCCATATCCTTCCACGACAAGGGGCTTCCGTCTGCTCTTTCTACTGAGGGACCAAACACACGTGAAGATTGCGCTGAGGTAGAAAATCAGCAGTCAAGATGCTTTTCTCTACCCTGGGGCCGCAGAAAGACACATCAGCAGCAGTGGAGCTTTGCTCCTTTCGGGATCCCTTTGTAAGGGACAGAGGATAGCCCTCAAGGTCATCGGCTTTGGTGTTTTTGACAAAATTATTTGTCTGCTCTTCAATTCAGCGGGCCATTTCAGTTGCAGTCACTTCCCAAAGCTTCAATTTGGCAGTTTGTAATACTTAGTCAGTCTGTTGGGAAGGCAGCAACGTCCCCAAAATACAGATATGGAATTAAAATATGGAGCAGAACAATGGCTCTATTTGTCTCTTATATGGAGACACATACACAGAGATTACTCAGATGGAAAAACGGATATAAGAAGAATCCCAGAAATGACAAGCACACATTAAGCATCATCATGCTTTAGACGGAGATATTTCTTTGAGAAATTATTTGCAACTCAGAGCCGTACCTCCCAGCACACACATGGCTTGGGTACGATGAGCAATTGGAGCAGAGATTAGCTGGAGACTCTAGCAGAGAAAAATGGGAGAAGGCTGATACATATCTATGTTCAAAGGTGATAATGTCACCCTGGCCCATCACAATTTCAGTAGGCTGATGGTGGAATTTAAGTCTCTCTCATATCGAGCACACAAAGAGGTACATCTTGGCAGTATAACAAAAGCCAATGTGGGTGGCAAGGTAGCTGCAAATTTAAGCATGAATGCTCTGGATGTGGGGGCTTGCACCTGATTACCAGATGCTTCAAGCAGATGGCCAGGGAGAGGAGAGAACAAGGCTCATGGTTGCTTTGAGAGGGTTACAAAAAGCACCAAAACCAGAGAACAGGAAAAAAAAAATAAAGCTTCCCTGAGCGCACAAGGCGTTAGAGCAACAGGGCCACCGAGACACGGCACGCTCCGCACCAGGTTTGAGAGGAGAGTCCCAGAATCGGGCTGGTGGTTAAACACCAGCAGCAAAAGCTGATAGCAATGGAGACCAGGAGAGGGAAGAAAGAAAGAAATAAATTATTATCACTCTGCAGAATAGGGAGCTGCTATTTCAGCCCGGGATATTCTTGAGCTTGCTCTCTTGGGAGGAGTTCCTCCCATAGGAAGCTTTGTGCTGCTGTATTGTTTAGTACACGTGAGAGTCACTAGAGGCTTTTTCTTGGGGGCTGTGAAGGAGCTTTCCTACAAGCAGTCAGAAGTGCCAGGGCTTGTTAAAAAACCCCACAACGTTATAAAGGGAAAAAAAAAAACAAGCAGCTCATGTTGTTCACTTTTCTGGAAGACGGTGGCAAGGTTTTGAGAAGAAGTTTTTCAACTTCATGCCACACGTGGTAACAATTTGAAAATTTGACTCTCTTTCACCCTGATAAGCAACCAGACAAAGTTCAGGTGAGCAACCCACCTCCATGGCTTGAGCAGCATTTGTGTGCAACGGGACATCTGATCCTGTCTCAGGACTGCTGGCCCAGCACCATCAAAACACGGGTCTGGTTGGGGTGAGGGATGGGGCACCTCCAAAGACAGCCACGATCCTTCCTGTCCTGACATCCCCAAGCGTGTGATGGGGCACTGGTGTAAACCACGACTAACTGGTGGCCTGAAGTCATTAAAAAAATCCACGTTCATCCCATTTCTCAGGAGGTGGCAGCTTTGGCTGGGCGTGTTGGCTAACCTCCCACCCCGGTCACCGCACCCTGCCAGCTCCACCGCTCTCTGTCCTTTTGCTTCAGCAGTTTATTCTCCATAATACCCTTGCTGGTATTTCTGAGGAGCATGCAGGGTGGAGGTGGATGGTCTCTGTTCACACCACCAGTGACCAGACTGGTCCTTCCATAACCGAGCCTGACAGAAACTTACAGCAACGATGGCAACATCTCACCAAAGGCCCAAAGAGAGCATCCACCCGGCACAACCCCCATGGACCCCGCAAGGCAGTCCACACCGCGTTCACGCTCCCTGCCTCCACAAATCGCGCGTCTTCCCTGGCAAAATGATCGTTGAACGCAGCTTCAAAGTGCTTAAAGCGCTGCAGTGGAGCTGTTGTGATGGGCGAGGGAGGCTGGTGGCACATTCCCTTTAGGCTAAAGGGCCCCCCTCGCACCTTTCTGGTGGTGCCAAACCACGGCCAAGAGGTTTTGTGCACCCGGGGAGGGATGTGCAGACTCGCTCCGAGGAGACTCCTGGTGGGGACCCCCACCCCGTCACCCATAAAAACGCCTGTAGAGAGCGCTCACCGAATTCCTTACCCCATCCCAGCCACGGGAACACCTGGCCATGGGAGAGCCCAACAGGCACCTTTCCCAGAGGCCAAGGGGTGCAGTCCCTGCTCCGCCTCCCCACGCCAGCCGGGAGGAGGGAGAGGGAGCAGCCCGGGGAGAAGAGCAGAGGATCTCACCGCGGCCTCTCCTCTTAGCGATCTAATCATCACGCATCCGCTCGGCATCGCTTTTTCCTTCTGCACAAATAATTAAAGAAGCACCTGGGTTCTTTTCATTCGATAAGGCACGTTGCAGAGAAAGCCACTCTTTTAAGCTGAGGTTATTTTCTTACTGCGATTCAGCTGACAAAATAACAACGACTGGCTCTGCCAAGGCCTGATAAAGGGGGGAGGGACAGGCTATCAACCATACCATTAAAAAAATAACAACGCCGAAATAATAATAACAGAACACCCCAAATAAATACTCTCAAACATAAAAAGAGAAGCAGCCTTAACATTTATCTCCTTCAAAATGGCCGGTGCCCCCGTGCAACTTTGAAATCTGAATAAACTCCTGGAGGTGACTCTTTGCCAACGTTCGCTCCTATGCCAGCTTTCTCACAAACGAACAGCTTGTATCTCCATGAAAACCAATGGATGGAACAAATTGTATTAAATTATGTAAAATGATACTAAAGAGCACAATCTACCAGTAAAAAAAAATAAAATACTAATAATAATTAAAAATATTTTTTAAAAATCGGGAAAGTCTTGGGTTTATAAATTTGAGAAAATTGTGAAATGTAATTAGGAGAGGAAAATGGGAAAATTTTTTTGTGCTTAAAGGGACGGCTCGTTGCTGTAAGCAGGAAATGAGATTTATTCTCTCATAGGTCAGACACACATAATTCTTTGGTGCCGTTGACACCTGTGAGTTATTTAGCCTTCCTCGTACTTCAGCATGTAGAGAAATCCCATCTCTATGAAGCTGAGCATAGCCCTGTGACAGTCTCAAATTGTCCCTCCCCATCACACTGTAGGAGCTGTCAGTGCACATTATGTATCCAAATTTCTTTCTACTTCTCAGAGACCCTTTTTGGAGGGGGGTGGGGGGAAGGGGATGCAAATAACTGTAATTAGCAGCGAATTTGCTATATCCTCTGGAAACGATGAAGGATATTTTCAGCACCTTTTGGGGACTTTTGCAATTGAACTACGCCGCTATGTCCACGCACAGAACATTCCAGTAAACCCATTTGCCTGAAACGGGGTTTAAATTGATGATTTCTAAGCATGAGTCAGTTAATCATGAACAAAAAGATCTGACTATTTCTGTATCCAGGGTGGCGGAGGGGGTGAGGTTGCGAGAGCTGTTGGCTGGTATGAGACTTTACGTGCCACTCGGTTGGCATACGAGAGGGAAGCTGGAATTCAGGGCTTTGTTCCGACAGCCCCGCGGTCGGGTCCCGCAGCCCCCTGCGGTCTCGCACCCCTGAGTTCACGGGGGATTTTCGGAGACAAGCCTGTCCCCTGCCACGACAGCAGAACCTGGCTGCGGGTCGGTGGCTGCTGGCAGGGTCCTGGCTGCTGCGGGCAGAGCCGGAACGTCCCCTGGGGCTGTGGGAAGTGGTCGGCACCCGGAGGGCAAGGCAGGGCTCCCTCACCTGCCCGGCTTTGCCCAGCGTGCCAAAGAATGGAAGAGGATAAGCCAGGGATGTTGTCTCCAAGCAAGAGACAAAGCGCCCTTTACCCTGTTCTACAATAAAGACATTTGTCCCCCCTTTTCCCCCTCCTCCTTCTTTTCCCTTTGTATTTGTGTTTTGTTTTGGTTGGTTTTCTTTTGTTTATTTTTTTATTATTTTATTTTTAATTTTTATTTAATTTTTAATTTTTATTTTATTTCTTTCCCCCTTTCCATTGCAAGATACTGAAATGTAGGCTCGTGATTCTTGGCCGCAACAGATAGTTCATTTATTCTGCAGCTGCGTTAACTCAGTGTACATCTAAAGCTTCCTAACCTATCTCTGGAAGGATATTTTTGTGCCACGTGAGTGAGAGTTAGCTTTAACTCTCAGTTCTACCACGTAGCTCTCCACTGAAGATCTTTGCAATCCTAAAAAAAAATGGAACATAAAAAAAAATAAAATAAAAAAAAAAATAACTTCTGCAGCCAGTAAAGCACATACAAGAAGAGCTCAGCAGGACAAATGAGCATTGTAGCTTCCATAGTCACATTCGCCACAGGGAGCCTCAACTAATTTCCACTCTCAATAGAGCTTATACAGACCTGGAAGCTTAAAATTGTTCCTGTCTTTCCATTGAATAACAGCGGGGTCCTGTAAAAAAAGACACTCCTTTCCTGAAGGGCAAGAGGAATTCGAAGGCCTCAGAGCTCAGAGGGAGAAGTTGCTCTGCCCCCTTCCCCACGCAGCTGCAAGGTGGCCGGCGAAAGCAAAGCCACCCCATAAACACAGGAGCTTTTCTGTCCCACCAGCGCCTTGAACTCCACCTCCAGCGCTGGAGAAAGAGCCCACCCGAGAGAGCCGAAGCGTGGGAGCTGAGGCCAGGATCTCCTTCTGGGAAGCGAGGCTGCAGTCGCTATTTTTGCGAACAGGTAGCGCTCAAAAACCGGCCTGGGAAGAGTTAAAGCTCTTAACTCGACAAATAAAAACTTCCCCATCCCTGGGATCCAGTCGCCACCACAGCCCACCCTCGTGACTCGCAACAGCTGGAGCTGCTAAACCGGCAGCGTCGCAGTGTGGCATCAGGAAATTTAAGATAAAAAACATATACAACGTAAAAATAATCCTAATAAATTCTGGGAAACGTCGACGTGTAAAGCTCCACATGCTAAAAAAGCATCCTGCTAGAGGAACTATTTTTAAAAAGGCTATTAGGAGGTGTGAAAGCAAAGCTGTCTATTATGTCTCCAAAGAAAGGCACCAAATGCTTATTTTTCATCCCGACGAATTCCGAGCGCCCGGTTTTGACAGACAGTTAGCACAAGGTCACTGCCAGTCAGCAGGCTGCCGGCCAGCAGAGCCTCCCAGCCTCTACTCCTCCGGACGTCAGAGGGGACAGACACTTGGGGAGAAAAACTGAACTTGCCGTAACAACTTTGGTTTGGATCCCCTGAACGAACCCTGCTCTCGGCCGCTGTTTTCTGCCTTTCTCTTCCATAACCTTGTTTTGTTTGCTTTTATGCAACGGCAGGGTTTGGTATGTTTTCTTTCATCATGAAAACCCAACATCTCCTCTACTTACATGTTTTTCGTGTGGTGAATGGAGGGAATCATAAAGTGTAATAGTAATAACAACCAAAAAAAGTGTCAGGGGAAATATTTCCCTGCCCCCTGGGCGACTCACACCACAGACAATGCAAATCCCACAACACGTGTTTGCAGGGGAGTCTGAGCACACTCGGGGCTGGGAGTGCAAATTCATCTCATCTAAATGGTTAAACCAGCAACAGTTATAAACAAGGGGCTTTCTTAGCCCACTGATTTTGGGAGGGGTTATTGCTTCTCTCCAAACAGTCTTCAAAGAGTTTAATGCTCCTCCAAAAACACAGCCTGGTGGTGACCAAATAAACAAGAGGATGACTCCAAGGGGGAGAAGGCAGCGCATGGGGGAAAGCAAACAACTTCACAGGGCTGTGCTGGGGTCCTGACAAACCAGCTGAGCACCACAGTCACCTTTTTGTCCACAGGCGACTCGTCATTTCATCTGATGCCCAACCTGCAGCAGAAATGGTGCATTCGGAAACTCCTTCCTTCTGCTTTAATTGCTGGAATTTCAGCTAAAAGTGCCATCAGCTTTACCTCGAGTTGGTTGTTTGGTGTTTGTTCTTGTTGTTATTTTTTGTTTAAGTTTGACTATTGAAACATTTAGACTTGCAGATTTATTTAGTTAGTTGTTTAAACAGTTCTAGAAGGAGCTTTGAGAAAGCAGTTTTCAAAGGACTCCAAGGCCAAATTTAATCACAGAATGGCAGGGGTTGGAAGGGATGTCTGGAGATCATCCAGTCACCTCACGGTACGACACCAACACTCCCCTTTCCTCGAGCTCTCTCCTCTGGGAGGGTATGGGCACACCTAGACCCTTACTGACTCTCCGATACACAGCTCCCAAAGCAAAAGCCACACACTGACTTCGGGAGCCTTTGAATCAGGCCCACAATCTGGAGTTTAAATGCAGTAACATCTTTAATTTGCTTTCCCACTGGCTTCTCATTATTGATATATATTTTAAAAAACATATTTAACCATTATACATTTTCATCCGCACAGATCTTTTTCATTATCTTTTTTTTAATCGGCTCATCTAAAATGATAAACCAAGTGCTACCTAAAAAAACAGTTTAATATTATTTCTTGGAAGGATGAGATCTGACTCTGATTTCGCTCAGAACTCACTTCCATGACACCACTGGAGTTAACACTGGTAGAAAAATGATAGAAGTAAGATCGGGATCAGCTTACAGGTGTTAGGCAACAGAACAAAAGCATACCTTCCAATAAATTCCTACATGTGTAGCGCTCTCCACACGTGTGGGATTTAAGCACCCAGCAGTCGACTGAAGAAAAGAACGCCTTTTTTTTTTTTTAGAACCAATGATTTATATGTCATTGCAAAACACCACGGGAGCAATAGCTTTCTACCCTAAATGTCGCCTGAAAAATCCAGAGTACATGGACTAATAAGGACCTTCTCTGAATTCAGTGCTTCTAAAAATATGAGGACCATCATAAGAATACTTATACAGGTGACACGCAGCTTTCGCCATCAGACTTTTATGCGAGAAATGGCGCTTGCATATTACACATGATTCAAAAAGAATAATTAAAGTCCTACATGGACATATATCTGCCTCGGGGCAGACCTTTTATGTTGTTTTGCATTCCATGTGTCACTCAAAAGAATTGCAACTGGGAAATGATGTTGAACTAAAATAAGACAAGAACACATTGACTAAAATTATACCCTGTCCAATTTGCTGACACCCCTTTAGACGTCTCGCCGTGATTGCTCTGGTGCAACCACCGTTCTACGTACGGGTGACATTTAAACTAAGCGTAGTTGTACACTGAAATCAAATAAAGGATTTGAAGATATCCCCCAACCCCCTTTCTTTTCGATAGTGAAAAGTACACGGGATTAGAAAGCAGAAGAAAGAGGACATACTTGGAGCAGTAATCTGCTTTTGTTATCCTGTCTAGAAAAAGCATTGTTGAGTTTTCTACAATTAACATATTTGGGCGAAAATAACCAGATTAGGAGCCTGAATCTTTAGCCCTCATGTGCCCAGAACTCCTACAGAAGTTAAGGGGGGGGGTTCAGCTCACAAGGATAATGGGGCTGAGCCTCTATCTTGCAAACCCAGATTTCCTGAAGCCCCGACACGCGAACACGTTTCAGCCCCCCGTAGTTTGCCCAGGGCACGGTGTGCCTGCTTCAGCTGGCTGGGGACTCGGGGGGCTGGGGTGGTGCAGCAGCCCACCTGCCAGGGGTCCTGTTATCCCACCCCAGCAGCCAGAAAGCAAGGAGCACAGGATGAAAACCCAGGGATTTTTATGATACGTTAGAGCCTTTTTTAAACCACTTAGAGCTAAATTTAACACATCCTCTGCACGCTACCCATCCCACCCTTCGTTCCCACCTCTAGCCTTCTCTTTGGCTGTTTTGTTTTCTCTTTCGTTTCACTCACTTCCTTAATTAAGTTGATAATGTAATTATGTCACAGCTGTAGCATCCTCCTCTTGCCGAGGTGGATGGATTTCTGTAACTTCAGCCCGTTTGATGATTGATTGATAGGTACAGAGATAATTGTAACTTTTCAGAAATGCTCTAAGTTGGGAAGGGAAGGTACTGGCTACAGCACAAAACGTTTGGCATCGAGCGGGTCCCGCTTACTTCCCACAAAAAGCCAGAGCCATGCAGAGGAAGGAGAGCAGCAGGGAATGAGGGTTTTTAATGCAGAGTTCTTGAGTGTTAGGAGAGGGAGAGCACTTCAGCTGGGGGAGGAAAGGAGAGATCTTCTCCACCTTAGCAACTGTCAAGGCAGAGGCAGGAAAGCAGCCAGATCAGTAAAAGCTCAGCCTCTATATCACCCCCTCCCCGCCTCCCCAAAGTACAGAAAAGGGGCTGCATGGAGCTACCATGCATTCTCCAATGGGGAAACCTGGTATTCTGAACAAAGGGTTCAAAATAACTTGGCAGATAACTTATAATCAATATATTTACCTTCCTGTTTTGCTGAAGAGTAGAATTTCCTGTGAGGTACTTGATGACTCTTGGCAATGGAAGAATACTACCCCTGACCTTTTATTATATATGGAAATATTTAAGTGTTTCACATCAACACATCACGGCATATTAACAGGAGAAAAAAATCTAGGAGAACAGTTAATCAAGAAGTGGAAAAAGCTTCATCAACTACTCAAACTTCCAGAAGAGGAGCAGAAGCACTTGCCCCCGTGAATAGACAAAACGTATCTACTGTGCAATGTAAACAGAGGCAGCGTGAATCACGAGACCCATCGTGTTTTAGAGCAAATCAGCGAGCACATGCATATTCCAGAAATAAAATCTATTAGCAGGAGGTCAAGGTTGCACAGCGAAGCAAGCAAAGAGCTACAACTCGGCGTTTCTTCCTATGACGTTGCTTCTGCTTGCTCCTTCTCTCTTCTTACGCTACCGCTCTGCTCTTCTTGATAGCCCGAGTCTTTCAGCGTGCACTTAGGAGGCGTGCGCATGGAAAACAAAGTTCTCCTCGATGTGCCTGCATGTGCGGCACAGCCTGCCTTCCCTCCTGAGTGCTGGGGGGATCGTAACTAAAAATACCGCTCTCGAAATGTTACCACGCGCACACCAAACTTTGATCTCCCCAGCTCCCTAAATCAATCAGAACAAACCTGTTTAACTGTCAGAGGCAAAGTCTCTCCTCTTCCTCGAGAGCTGCCTATGTTCAATGTCCCAGTTCAGTGAGGAAACCACACGAGACCCTGGGGCTCTCATGAGCACCAAGTTCTTATCTCCCATCGCCGCCTCCATGGGCAGGGTAGATGGGACCTGTACCTACAGCCCGAGAGCAGGAGGTTTTGCCTACAGCAGCTTTAGGGCTCCAATTTTTACAGACGTCTGCACGGGTTTCAGTGAAAGGAGAGAAGTGGCGTGCCTTTCTCCAGCCTGTCTGGTATTCTGCACCGATTTTATCCGCACACAGCACTGCACGAAGCTTCGTGAAGCTGTTTACAGCAAGCGTATTCTCTCAAGGAGCAAGATGTTTCTGGATACCTCTCTCCTGGTGCCAGGCCTCCCCAGCATCAAAGACATCTACCTTAGACATACCCTCAGTAAGCCTTTCATCTGGCTCAGATTTCCCCACCAGGAAAAAACCACTAGGTTTGCACAGCTGCGAGCCAGGTATGACCATAACTTTTACCAAGATCTTTGACCATCTTCTGTCTCACATGTGGTCAAGTCACGAACAGGCTCTGATGTGTGCACACTGTTAACACAGCTGTAATCCTCTGAAAAAATGCATTTTAGAAGCAGTTGCTCTTAAGTTTTTCTATCTAGAAGGGAGATGTTTGGATGTTTTCTAAGAATCTTGCAAAGGATTGTTTCTGTATTTCTGTTTAGGGAAACAAACTATAGGAACAGGACCTCACGTGGTGCTATTTTGCTTTTACTGTCTTTGGGAAGATGACTTCATTGCATCTGCAAACAACCCGAGGGAAAACTTTTTCACACAACCACTTTTTGTCCATGAACCTGTTCGAGGCCCAGGACTCAGAGGCGGGCGCAGTGGACTGACTGTTGTACACAGTGGATGTTGATAATGAAATCACTCCTGCAAAGCGAATCTCCAAAATATACCTCGAAAACTTCTAATCTCTTTGGGAATATTACTGTTGGACAAACATCACAGGTCCAGATTCTACGGACGTTTCATTCCCATCACTGTCACCACAGCCTTAAGATTGCACTTATCATGCATCATTTAGATCCATCTCCTTTTAGAAATGCAGAAAGATAGAGGGGAAGGGAAAACACCAAAGAAAACACCCTAAAATGCCCTAGTTGGGATAACCCACTGTGCTCAAGGGTAACTGTGGAAAAACTCCAGGCACTTTTCACATGGCAGCATTGGTTATTAGACAAAGACATCGCCGAGAACAAGATTACAAGCTGCATCTTTTTCTTTGCATTTTGGGGAGCCCTGTGCGTGCCGAGGCGGAGTCAGCCCTTTGGGGAGGGGGGGAGCTGTGCCCTCTGCCACGCAGAGCGCCCAAAAAGCCAGTGATGCAGTCTTCATGGGAGGACTCCATTACCAACTGCCAAAAGAGTCTTCTCGCTATTATGAAATGGAAATTATTTGTAAAGCGAGGTTAAAGGTCACAGGCAGGCATTCACTGGGAATTATTGACATAGGTATGACATAGATGATAGCCAATCAAAAAGCAATTTCATAAACATTGTTATTAAATAGTAGGGTAATTGCTTTAAGTACCGGAGGAATGTCAGGGTCATATGAGAGTTTTGTTGGTGTCAGTTTTTTTTACTTGACACTTAGTGGATCAATGACACTCGGTATATTTATCCTGCAATGCGAGCGGTGTCGCCAGCCTCGGAGCTAATCCGCGTACCGCACGCTACCCCGTACTTAGAGAGAAATAATTTCTGATTTTTATTTCATTCACTAAGTATCCAGCAATGCAAGCGTCAAAGCTCTCCACACATAAAAGTATGGAAGTAATTAGGGATTATGTGGTAAGTGTACAAACATAGTTTATATTACTGTGTATTAGAAAAGACCCTTTTTATAGCTGCCTTTGTCAATTTGACAGAGCAAAGGGTTTTAATGTACTGTAATAAGAAATGTAAGAGGGGGCAAAGGACAGCATGGCTGTGATGCCTGTTTGTAAACTGCCTGGCCCCGAGGTCCTCCCTCTCTCCCACTCATCCACGCTCCATGCTTATTCTGTGGTCATATACATTTTAACCGAGTTAATAGCAGTCTGGGGGGGAGGGAGGGGGAACGGGGAGAAGCTGTCTGGGGGAAGTCCCTTAAACACACATCGTCAGCTGCCTCCAGAGCTTATAGCAGGGCTTGCACCAGGGCAGATGCTTGCAGAAGATGGCAGGGTACAGATGATGGAAGCTAAGTGTGTGTGATAAAATGTCTTCGAGAAATACTCATCGTCCTTATTTTCACTCTGGACCCAAAAGTGCTCAGCATCGGGTGACTGAAAATAAATAAATGCCCAAAACCTGCCTGCGAGGTGAACAGACAGGCAGGGTGACATCCAGGCAACCCCCCCAGAGCTGACATTTTATGAGCCTGAAATTTGTAACGTGGGTTCCTGGATGCTCGGTGGCTTTGCAGTGGATTTGCTCGGCACGTGTTCTTCCTCAGGACTACAGAGCGCCCAGAGAGGACCTGTAGCCGTGCTTGAGCTGCCTCACCCCAGCCAAGCCACCTACCCTGCTCCCTCCCTTTGATGAGAAACAGGTCAGGGATAAATGTTTCTGCAGCCTCCTCCTGACCTCCGTCAGGTTAAGCAGCAGGGTGGAGGGATAGGGGTTGTTATTTACTATTGAGAAGGACGACAGCATCCTTCGCTTTCGCACGTAGCGTAACGGATGACAATGGTGCTGCACTGCAAAGAGTTCAGAATTTAAATTATAACATGAAATATATACTACCCGGTAACATCCCTGTCACAGTCTGTGAACTTTAGCTCAATTAAAAAATAAATCAGCTGACATTGATAAAATGCTATTTTCAAGATAACTGAAAGAAAAATTGTACCAACACCAATTCAGCCCAGTTTCAAAACAAACCTCAATGAGAAGAAAGGATGAAATGTAAAGGACAGCACTTGCATTCTCTCTGGCCTCCCACCCATTATGCCTGGCTCATCCCTAACATCTACGGCACATAATGGAAAGTCTACAATGAAAATAAGCCCTCCCTGAGATGGCGAAACATCCCCTTTTGCCGTGGTGTACGCAGTCGGTAACATGTTCTGGCCGCAGGTTGACTGAACTGGTGGTGCCGTGTTAAATCTCCAACATCTGAAGCACGCAGAGGCTTCTCAGCTGAAGTTTGCACCGTGGCAAATGATTCCCAAGCAATAATCCAGAAGGCAGCTACTTCCAGAAGCAATGTCAAACCAGTCAGGATTGCCCAGAACTGTAATAACTGAACGTGGTGGTAGCTGCTTGGCACTTTGGAAAGCCCAGGAACTGAGAGGCATAGCTCTGCAAGGGGGCTAACAGCTTTGGTCCAAGAGTTGTGATTCCCTGGAAGTTACTGCTGCGATTTTTGCACAGGGATAATAAATCTAGGTTCTGATAGGGAGCTCACATTTAAAAATAAAGTCACTGATCTCTATTTGACATGCAGCAGAGATGTGGCAAGCGTGATGAGAACAGGAGAAAAGATCAGTCACCAGAAAAAATTGAGTACAGGAAATAGGTGATAGCTTTAGTGTAATGAATTCCCCATCTTAAAATTTAAGGTTATTACTTAGAGACAGACATAGGTCTGGATGGTATGATTTAGATACTCTCTTTAATTCAGCATTAACAGTTTGGGGATATCCAGGTCCTGTCACAACCTTGAGAACCTCAGCTCCAGCCTAGGCTGGATCAGGGGAGTTCAGCATGTTGCTTCCACCAGCTTCACCCCTGAACCCAAGCTCTGCAGGTTACCTCCCAACCACACCACCCCTCTCTCTCCTCTCTGTGCAAGATCTAAATGCCTACACCGTGCTGGGTGCTCAGAATATCTAGGGGTTGCTCTTGCTGACTGGTGATGGAAAGATAACACGGTCACTGGCATGGCAGCGAACAAAGACCACGCACTTTACTCACGCACATGCTTGTGAGCACGTGTGTAAATAACCAGAGCAAAAGTACAGGTTTCCATTCTGACGCATGTAGCTACAGAAGATCACAATCTTTCACCCTAGGTAGGGACTGTCCTGCAAAAAAAGGAAAAGGTTTGATCTGCAGTCCTCCTTAAATCTCTGCCATGTCAAAGCCCAGGGTCTGTCAGTTCACCCCTGGCATTTTTTGCTGCTGGCTGACCTTTGCCTGTCGGTGGCACATCAACTACAGCAGGATAGAGCCCAAAAGACAGTGAAATTCATTTCCCCACAATGATAATGCCTCAGATGTATTTCTTCAAGCTTGGATGCCATTGAGTCCCACACGTTAGAGAATAGAAGCAAACAGCAGCTCCCTGGTTTAACAGAAGACCACTACCACCCAAGAACACACCCTTCCCTGCTGATTGCACTTCTCTATGCTCAGGCACTCCAGAGCCCCTCAGACATCAAGTCCTGCAGGCTTCCTCCACACACCTCAATCAGATGGCGTGGCACCAAAGGCTTCTGCCAGCATCTCCTTTTGGAGAGAAAGGGAGACCCATTTAATCTAGATCCAAGATAAAATGAAATAGCCTTAGGTGAGGAAAATGACATAACATCAGCCCATGGTCACAACATTCCCTAGGGTGATGGGAGGTGCCTTCACCCAGGACAAGACAAACCATGCCTTTTTGTCAAGTGTCAGCACGGTGCTTCCCCTCCATCTAATTTCTGTGCACTCCTGGATGATCAATACTATTACATAATGACTTAACAGCTACTGTGATATAAATACTGAATGATAAGAGCAAAGCCCACAGAACCAGTGAGAAAAATGGAGACTTCTTAAGGGTGACCATGATAGAAGTTACACAAAAAAAAAAGAGCACACATTTTGCATATAAAAAGACTACTCTAATTTATTTGAAAGCCTAGTTCTTATCTACTGCACAGTAAAAATGTGAGCCTCATAAAGACAAAATTCTCCACTTTCTGTTTCGACATATTCAGCATGTAGAGACGCATATTCAGGAGCTTTCTATATTTGATGATCTTTTTTCCATTCAAAGTTTTTAATTAGTACTATGCCCTATTCTCTGAGTTTTATTTTCAGCACTAGAGCCAGCACACAACACCCAGAATGCCTCTCAACCGGATAAAAATACGTACATCCACGTGCAGTCTGTAGCAACAGATCCTTTTTTAACTGCTCAGTCAACACTTGGAGCTGGGTTGACCAAACACCAGGAACTCGGAGTATTGTCCGTGTTGCATCTTCGCTCACCCATTCCCATTTTATAGCAGAAATCCTTTTAACGAGTGACTGCCACCCAACGGAGACACGGTGGACGGGGTCGGTCAGTCCATACAGTTGGCATAACTCCTTGTCTCCTGTCTCTGTCCTAGGCTAGTCTGCCCCAAGCCCCACAGGCAATCGTCAGCGTTGGGTTAAGACACCACAGAGCACGCTGCGTGCGCACTCCCTCTGTTTCCCGGCAGAAAAACACCCCCAGTATTTTGCCAGCCTGAGGATGGGGGGAGAATGCTCGGTCACTCAGCTTCCCACAGTCACGCTTTGCAGAAAACTCCTGGAAATTTAGAGCTACCCAAAAGGGAGTTGCAAGCAACCCCCAAAAACCATATGAGTCTGGAGACACCAACACTGCTTCCAAGCCTTCCTTTTCCTTGCTGAAGCTTAACCTCCAAGACCACAGCACCTCTCCTGCTCTCAGCAGTGGCATAAACCCCGAAGGATCGGGGACAGCCACGGCTTGCCACGTGCACAGCCTCCTTCCCAACACACCTGAAGGGCAGCTCCGATTCCGCCCCCAGTCCACGATGATTATTCCCAGTAGGGAGCATAGAGGTGACCACGCAAAGAGCACAGCTCCTTGGGATTTCCCTATCCCAAAGCAGCCAGCTAAGATGGGCTCCAGCAGCTTTGACCTGTAACCCATCGCTCAGCCTTGTGATCCTAAAGAATTAGGATTTTAGACTTTCCTAACTCCTAAAAAATCTGTCTTTTTTTTTTTATTTGCATTCAACATTAACGAAGGAAGAGCTGAAAGTACAAAAAAACCCCAACAAACCCAACATCTTAGGGGAGGGAGAAGCTGGAGGGAGGCGTAATAAAA
This sequence comes from Chloroceryle amazona, assembly GCA_027560015.1. NCBI lineage: Eukaryota > Metazoa > Chordata > Aves > Coraciiformes > Cerylidae > Chloroceryle > Chloroceryle amazona. Next base: position 16,208 of record JANHFX010004986.1, read on the forward strand.
TGAAAATAAACCAAAAGAGGAACATGGTACATGGCAGGGAAATCAAAAGACAAACTAAAAGATTAAGGAGAGCAGGTAAAGATAAAATTCCCCAAAAATGCTTTAAATGTTGATTCTCTGAAACTCCCTACTGTTTTTGTTTCATGCAGTATTTTGATGCTAGCATCTAATTATTCTTTGCAGTGTTTTATCTCCCCCATTATAGTATCACCAGATCTTTTTTTTATTGGCACTTTCCTTATTAATGATTACAACACCTACGTTTAAGGAGCTAAATGAGTTCTCTCTTTTCCTGAGCTGAAGGGAAGGGGGTCAGCAGAGAAATGAGAATTATTCTGTTGCATGCAGATTTATACTCAAAATTAGTATACTCAAAATCATTTTTGGCCATTGAAGTAGCTCCTGGAGCTCGCTGAGGCAAAAAAAGAGTCCTACCTGTGACCCAGGAAAGGCAAGGAGACAGCCTTCTGCTCTTCAGTCAATCACAAGAAAAACTTAACAAATCTTTCCCCTTCAGTCTAAAGCTTCTAACAGTTTCCTTTTAAATACCTGCTCTTAATTAAACTGCCTTACCTCGGCCAGCCCACCTCAGTGGGAGGTGTGGGGAATTGTGTAACAACAGCAACCTGGGCTGGCAATAAAGCAAGGAAAGCCCAAACTGAGGGTGGGGGGAATGAAAAACAAAACCCCACCCCACTCAGAAAGAAAAAGGAGAGCTATTTACTGTTTACACATCAGGCAGAAAAAGCAATCCAGGGTGCAAATAACTGCCAATAAACTTTTGTCGAGAGCCAGAGATTTTCACACCTTTGCAAAGTTGGCAACATGTCTCAAGCTTACTAGTTTGGTTTTTTGTTTTGTTTTGTTTGGGTGTTTTTCTCCTCCAGACTCCAAAATACGTCTGCTGTCCTCCCCACGCAAGGAAGAAGTGACATTAATATATTAGTTCTGACTGCAGTTTTCATACATTTTGGTTTCTCAGGTGTTACAGGGGATTTAGTAAGTAATTAGAAGAAATTAATAAAGATCTCTATAAGTATCATTGTAAATAACTGCCTGGTAAATCACTATATATTAAATTAAATCAATCAAATTAACACAATCCGAGTTTGATGGCAAAGCAGTAGAACTATTGCATTAGAGAAGCAGACAGACAGACAGCCTTCAGGGGAGACAAAAGCTAAAGCTTTCTTAACATAGAAAATGTTCCATGAATAGGGTTAAATACTTAATGGTTGCTAGCAAAAGATAAGACAAATATTCGTTGTTAATATTTATAGAATCCCATCAGGAACTCTTTTGTCCTAGCATTGTTTCCAAAATTCTATCCCCTAGTTATATCCATCATTTTTCATGTGATTAAAGGAATCTAAATTTGCTGCCTTGTCTTGTAAAAGAGTAAAAAGTTAGATCTGTATTATTAAAGCCTCCTGGTTGGAGGAGCAAATGTAATATTGATAGTCCATGGTATGTAAGTCTAAAAACCCGACTGATCACACGCACACACGACATATAAAATGCACTCACAGGATTCATGGTATTATTGCTAAGAAGTCGAGATCCAGCTAAAAAAAAAATAAATAGATGATTATATCCTTCCAAAAAGAGACAAAATATTTCAAACTGATAAAAGGCAAGAAATAAAAGACTAGAACTGCAAGATAAAAAAAAAAAGGAGAAGGCAGAGGCTTTGATGACAAGGAGGTGACACTCAACACTTTGGCTGCTGTGACAACCGCCCCGCTCTCTGTGGGGCAGGGGACCTTCTGCTGCTGGAGGGAACCCTTCAACTCTGTCCTGTGCCAAAACAGGGAGCCATAGCTGAGGTGGCCTTGGCCATCTGAGGTGTCCCGGCCAAACCGGCAGGTGGGCAGGGTACAGGTGGGACCCGCCGCAGGATGGCCAACCACCCAGCTCATCAAATGGGCTGGCCGGGGGGCTGCAGGGGGGCTGGGGGTCTGCAGGGAGGGCACGGCTCACATCGGGCAGCTCCAGGGAGGGCTCACCAGGCTGCCAATGCCGGCTCCATGTGTGGTGACAGCAGCATCCCCGGGATGCGCGGCCGGCCCCTGCCCACGGCCAGCGCAGGCTGAGGGTTGAGGGCCGGGAGCCCCCGTCTGGGCATCTTCATTTCAGAACAAAACCAGCAAACCCCATGTTTTTTCTTTCACTTTTAGAACACCAAGACTCAGTGCTGAATTTTTCTCAGCCTACTAAAAAGTTTTTAATAAAACAGGCAAAAGCCAAGTCCTCACTGATCCAATATTTCAGATTATTTTTTCCCCCAGAACTTCTTAACAGCTTTAGAAAAATAGATAATTATTGCAGTTAATTTCAGCAAAACAGTTCAAACTCATCAGGGCTGCACAAGTATAATTTACTACTCCTTCTGACTTATTGTTTTGACTAGATGTAGATTGATGATTAAAGTGATAAACAGTAACATTTTTATAAAATGGCTGACTCTGCCAATGGCAACTGAATAAGAAGCACGCTGAAATAGCTCTGCTGTTATTGTGATTGTACTCAAGGCTGTCAACAAAGAATATAAGTATTTGACAAGGTGTTATCTAATTGTGTTTTTAAAAGCCACGATACGTACATCTTTTAATGTGTCACTTGAAGCTGCAAGAGAATTTCTTTTATTAAAAAGTACAAAGGAAAAATGAATGCCTTGCATTTTCTTGTTTCTTTTTCCCAAGCTCTGCCCTTTTGCCGTCATTCGACAGAATATATTTGCTCTTTAGTCAAATTGGCTTTTATTTAAATGGTAGCCCAAAATAGCACAGCAACATTAGGTGTATAAGAAGAAAGAACAGTGTGTCCCACAGACAATTTTTACCTCAGCCCTGGTGGGAATTAACCGATCGAAACAGAAGGCTAAGAATAAAATCCTTCTGATGCTCCGAGTTAGTGAAACAGCATTTTGGAGCAAGGAAAAGGTTTGTGTTTTTTCATTCTTTCTCAAGAGGGATCACCGGGAAAAGCATCGTACCATGCTGCCTTTGGAGAGAACTGTGGCTCTTCGTGCTACACACGGGCATCCTGGCAGACAAGAGAGTTATCCTCAGAAGGGTCCTTTGACCTAGGGAAGGGGTATCAGCCACCCCGACTCCAGAGCTGCAGGCTGGAGTCTTCTCCAGCTCACCTCAGCCCACTGACCCTCTCTCTGCTCCTGAGGGAAAACCTGGAGGTTTTCAGGCCAGAAGAGGTTTGCGGTCTCTGGGAGGATGCAATCTCTGGGACAGGCAGAGGAGCATGGGCAGGAGCAGACCCGGGTGCCAGGGCTCTGCTGCTTCCCTGCAGAGAGCAAGAACTGGACGGGAAGGAAGGAGTTAAAGTGGACCCCAGAGGGAACTACATAAAGATGCTCCAAAAGCCCAGGCAAGTCCTCCTTCTTCGTTCTTGCCCTCTGCGGTGGCAGGAGCCTTGGGAAAGGTTGCAAGGCATCAGGGGACAAAGAGAGAGAGAGGGAATTAAGGGTTTGGAAACATGGGGAGAAGTGGAGAACTGGAGGAGGTGGCACTGATCGATGGTGCCACTGAGGATCTCGCTGGGCCTTCACAGGGCTTGTTTCAGTGTGGGTTGGGGGAAGGCAGAGCTGCAAACCTCCTACCTTTTCTGCTAGGCAGGGACCTGACAGCTACAGGGGGGACGTCACTGATGGAACCTTCCCAACTACAAATGTGTCCAGTTCTGGGCTCCCCAGGTCAAGAGGGACAGGGAAATACTGGAGAGAGTCCAACGGAGGCTACAGAGATGCTGCAGGGACTGGAACATCTCTCTGATGGGGAAAGGCTGAGAGCCCTGGGGCTGTTTAGCCTGGAGAAGAGAAGCCTGAGAGGGGATCTTATTGATGTTTACAAACATCTGCAGGGTGGGGGTGAAGGAGAAGGGGCCAGGCTCTTGTCAGCAGTGCCCTATGAGAGGACAAGGGGCAGTGGTCCTGGGTGCCCCTTCTCTGGCAGGGGGGTTGGACTCGATGATCTCCAGAGGTCCCTTCCGACCCCCACCATTCTCTGATTCTGTGCTCTCAGAAAACAGGTATTGTGTTGGAGGTGGGCCCTTGTGAACAGGGAAGTCCAGATGGACCTGCAGTGCCATCGCTCCAAGAGCGTTCTCGTTGGACACCAGCTTGAGAGAGCAAATACTCCAGTGAAAGCCTTCACCAGAAGCCAGAAACAGAGTTGAGCTTCCCATTAGCATTGGCATGTTGCCTACACATGAAGGAGAGGAAATCTTACGAGTGGAAGGATGGCAGCAGTGGGAGACTTGCTAAAAAAGGCAATGTCTTCTAGGGTAAATAGTGGAGGGTCAGGTAGAGCAGCACACTAATGCAACGTGCCACCTTCCAAATTGCTCTGAGAGCTGACAATGTCATTTGCACGCCCAGCCGAGCAGCGCTGCTGAAATATAGAGGTCAATTTGGTCTATTATGAGACAGCAACTTCGTATTTTTAATCCCAGTGATATTTTAAGCATGGGACAGAAGGTAAAGAAAGGAAAAAAAAAAAAAAAAAAAGGAAAAAAAGAGCTCTTTATAATGAAAGACACAGACAGCTACCACCTGACCTGATTCTGGGGGGTAAGGGGTTTGTCCTTGTCCCAGCCTGAGCTCTGCTTGTTTGTTTGTCTTTGAAGGCGTGTTCGCCACCAGCCCTCAGTGCAGGGGTTGTGAACACCTTCGATAACGTCTGACAGCCTGGGTTCATAGCTCTCCTACAGACCGTTCCTCAGCGTTCATCTTAAAATGGCCTCGCTTTCACATGGCTGATTTATCTTTTTTCAGAGGGAATTGAATTTTTCAGTGGTGCCCTGTGATAGGACGAGAGGGAATGGTCACAAACTGGAACACAGGGAGTTCCACCTCAACATGAGGAGGAACCTCTTTGCTGGGAGGGTGCCGGAGCCTGGAACAGGCTGCCCAGAGAGGCTGTGGAGTCTCCTGCTCTGGAGACTTTCCAAATCCACCTGGATCTGTTCCGGTGTGTGGTAACTGATAAGGACTGAGTGGCCTCCAGGGTTTGTGTTTAAAGATGTACATGAGAGAGACTGATGCTGGAAAATCCTGCACATCCTCCCGTGCACCATCAGGAAGGTGCAGGTCATGGACCCTCCGCAGCCACAGCGAAATGCAGGCAGAAAACAACCAAAGATGAAAAATAACTGAAAAATACTGTTAAAATAGGATCTCTTTTCTACAGGGAGATCACAACTGACCTAAGAACTATCTCTAGCCAGATCGACTGTTTAAAAGTCAGAAAATTTCCAACTCAAAATCCTGAAGAAAAAAAGAAAAGCAAACCAAAACCAAACCAAGCCAAACCACGAGATCTCTGAGTGCAGGGAGAGCAGTTGAAGGAGCAGAGCTTGTTGCTGAGTGCCCAGACACTGCCTTGACCAGGCTCAGCATGGTGGGGGGCTGAGCAGAGCTACTTGTTGGAATGAAAACCTTGCAGCCTGTGCTTCACTGCTGAGAAACTGACCTGTGGACCCACGGGTGGTTTCTAAACATAGAAATGACCTTCAAGATCATCAAGTCCAACAGCAGCTGAAGTTGGGTGCTCTGAACTGGCCTGTGATGGTGCTTTCCCTCCTCTATTGACAGCCAAACGTTAAAAAAACCCTCAAAACCCAGAGACAACACATTCAGGCCCCTCTAAGTGCCTAAGGAGAAGCAACGTGCCTGCTCCTGGAAGGGGCAAATCTCATACAAGAAGCCACGGCGGCCACGTGGCCGCATCCCACCACGTGCACACATACTTCCAAGAAAAGAAAAAAGAGAAATCAATGTAGAAGAAAAGGGGATGAAGAACAGCCTATGTTTTTCCTGTTCCAACTGCAAATACTGCAAGTGTTGCCGTACTAGTTACTAAATGGGGCCGAGTCCATTTTTCCCACCTGGATTCTCAAGCATGCTCATCAAGAGGCAAAACAGTTCCCTGTGAGATTTTAATTTTTAATAACATTTTGGCTTTAGTTCTCTTTCAGGTGCTGCTATGCCCTTTAGTAGCTGGCTTCAAATAAATTATACTACTATAAAAGGTTTTACCACCCTTTACATGAGCTAGAAGTACGAGAAGTTACCTGAAGGCAAAGATAAAAAAGGTAATATAATTAGTTAACTTAATCTGAAGCAGAACATCGGACTCATTTGGGGTGCAGTCCCAAGGAAAGATTCTGATAAGTCAATGTAAAGAAAGAGTTTTATATTCAAATGGACAAAATCTACATGCTTGAAGTCAGACCCGGAATTATTTTTATCATTTTTTATATTTTTTCCTTTTTATTTCTATTTTTTCCCCCCTGCAATGAACGAGCATAATTCAAAGGTGCTGCAATTTGCCAAGATTTACAATATGTAGCAAACTTTTTGTGAACCTAATGGGAATTTCAGAACTTCCCTGATTTTATCTGTATTTCAGAATGAATCTTCTGAATTTGGAGCTCCTTTGGAAGAGAAGAAGGAAAAGACAGTTGTAGGCTCCTGCATTAATTATGATATTTTTAGTTATTTAGCTAGATTTAGGAAAAATAAAGTCAACATACTGTGAACACATTCTCAAATCCCTAGCTTTGTGGTTTCTCAAACTGAGTCTCAGTGGAAGAGCTTCAAAAGCCACATAATTTCTATTACAACAACAAAAAAAAAGCCACCAGTAAACCAGATTTGGGCTGTCTCCTGGAAATTTTCAATAGCATCACTACATAGCGACACTATGGACGTCTCAAAAAGAAACAACTTTTGTTTCCAAGTGTGCGGGTAGGAAGAGTTGTTTTTCAGTGGATTTCAGAGTACAAAGAGCTGGCCAGTATCAGAGCAGCTTCAAAGCCTTCCTTCCTCCCCTGTAGAGGTGGGCTGAGGAACCGTAGCCTCATCTTGCGGTCAAACGATCCCAGTGTCACGCAGACAATTAATAAGCAGTCAGCAGACTCTGCAACCAGTGATTATATGAACAAAGGGCTTTGCTTTGCATTATTTCTCAGGCCCTGGTACAATATGTTGGAGTTTTTAGCCAATTGCTCGTTATCGCTCTCACTTCCTGAGATCTCGTTTTAACTCAGACACTGTCAAAGTCCTTGCTTTCTTGTACTCTCCCCACACTTTTTTACTCAAGTTGGGACGATTAGATACAAAATACGATCTGCTGTCCCATGATGAGACTATCTGAGGCTCGTTCCCCAATGTTCTTTCATTTGAGAGTTATTTTTAATATCTGAGCAGCTAGCAACAGGGAGATAGGGGGGTTCTTTCCAAGTATCTACTCATCTGAGGGCTCTGACACAATGAATTCACGTTTAGGGCTTTTGTGTTCTCATCCAGAAAATCCCAGAGGGAGGGAGATGACGCACGAGGCATCTGCACAGTGCTGGGACCCCAAGTGCTGAGGCTGCTTGAATGGGCAGCACACCAGTGTGGCTGCTGGTCCAGCTCCTGGCCACGAGAAGACACAGCCCACCAAAATGGGCACGGGGAAAAGGAGGATGGCTCTGCAGTCATCCCAGGTATCCTGCTGCTTCCCTGCAGTCCCAGCAGTAACGAGGTAGAGGCCGAAGGTCTCGTGGGCTGATTCCCAACCTGAATTCCCCACGCAGAGACAACTTCTGTGACCAGAGAGACTGTTAAGCTTATCGGTCACCCCAGACCAGCCACACCACCTGAGCGCCAGCAAAGTCCCTGTGCAGGGGTCTCGCCTGAACACATATTCCCAGGAGCACCAGTACTCTCAAATTAAAAAACCCAACATAAAAAAAAGGAGCAATATTATTAATAACGTGCCCTTCATCCAGGGGTATAATGCAGACATGTCATCTCTCAGGAAAACAGCTTTACAACGCTTCGCTTATGTCTTCCAGAGATGTATTCAAAGGGATGAGGACCATATTGTAGAATAACCACCATATGCCAGTCACCCTTTGTTCTGCTTTTTTTTTTTCTTCTTTCGTTCTTTCTTTTTTTTTTTCTTTTTTTTGTCAGGCTTGTTATAACTTTCTCTTGGAAGAGTGCCAATGTCAGAAGCATGTACATTATCCCTTCTTTTGGCTTCTAGAGATCTGAGGTAATCTCTTCGTAGAGAGTACGGGAAGAAGTGTCCAGTTGGCTACTACGTGGTTACACTTCTGCTACTCAGCCCTGGGAGTGTCTAATAACCCTTAAGCCAGAGTGGATTTCATTTATTTCCTTTTTTTTTTTTTTTTCCCTAAAAAAGCCCAAAGCATTAGGATTGATAATTCAAACTTTTAGGCTGCTGGGCAATTTTCCTCTTTCCTTATGCATATCAGGACTGTCCAGGTGAGAAACGGGTGCTTATTTTGCATATATTAGCAGGGGGGGATTGATTTCATTTTTTTAGCAATGTTGGGGTTTTTTTTACTTCTGTTACTTCGGTAGCCTCAGTATTTTCCTTTTATTACCAGTATATTTCTGATTTATTGCCATGTGGGGCCAGCAAATAAGATTGTCAAAATGAGTATGCGCTTGTTATAACCCACTCAAAAAAAAATAAAAAGGATTTTAAAAGCAAACAAATTCAAGTCAGTTTTAATTTTGACACTGATTGATGTTGATATTTCTGACCAGTTTTATGTTGCACAGATTTTAAACGATATCCTCCTCTGATCTTCAGTGCTGTAGTTATAAATACTTGATAGCATTTTCATAAAAGGATCTTTTTACAATATGCTTAATGAGAGCTTCTGCTTCAGACGTACGAGTAAAAAGAAACCCAGCCTAATATAGTGGTAGTCAGATACTCAATAAGTGGCATATACTCTCAAAATCCTCTGACAAAAAAAAAATAAGTTTCAATTATACCTGTGCCTTTCACCATCACTTTACTGTATCAATTATTCATGTAACACCTAACTGAAAAATGGCATATTTAGCAATCATTTAAAAAGTTCTCTAAACAGTAGCACGGCAGCTGATATGACCGCAAAATGATCATTCATCACCTGTCCATGGCGATGAACCTGCCACAAATTGGGAAGAGAAAAGAAAAAAAGTGGTGATGTTTATTTTCTCTTGGCTTGAAAAAAAAAACAACAAACCCGACCAACAAAAAAAACAACCCCAAACCGCAAAGTTATTTGTGATTATGCGACATTTGCTTTCCATTTCCACAGCCAGTTAGGGTTCACAAACATGAAAATCCATTATGGAACGGTACATAAAGTGTGACCGGTTCTTGTTCAGTCAATTAGTGAGCGAAGTCTGAATATGATGTTTATCTGATAATCTGCATCTTTAGCACAGGCATCGGCAACGGCGGCGTTAACAAAGGATGGGGTTTAACTTCCTGGGAGCGACCGGTTCCACAAACTGCACTTTTGCTGATTACAGGTTCACACAAAGCACGCAGCAGCCCGCTTCCTGCCTGTAAGAAAACCAAGGGCTATGTATGGAAGAACCTAAGCATGTGACAGCAAAGAAGTTAACACTAAAAACTACATTTTTAGAGCTTTGTTTCTATTCACGAAGCTTGTTGGCAATGTAGGGCTTCTCAAAAAAAAAGCACTGCGTGGTCTCTTTGTTTCTACTAAGACACCCTTGTTAAGTATGGACGGATTATTCCTCTCAATACAATGCTATTTTTATTTGACGAGAATTACTCCAGTGACTTCCATATAGAAATTATCTCACACATCTGTATTCTGATTATGATATTTAGCACAAGGGTCATGAATAATAAAATTGCTAAATGTGCTCGTTGCCATCTATAAATAAAGGTTATCACATTCGAGGTTTTCGTTTTGGAGCGTTGGAACAAGGAAGGTTAGTTGCAAGACAATAGGGCTTTAATTTTACTATGAAAATAAATACTTAAACGCATACATATTCAAATTATTTCCAAGGTGCAGAGAGCCTAAATTAATACCTGCAAAATGAACGCAACTACAATACTGCAGAAGTTCACGTCATCATCTTAGAAGGCTCACAGACCTACCAGCAACTCATCCATCAACATTCTGGTGAGCCATCAGCACTCGAAGCATGATCCCGTCCCCCTCGCTGGTGAAAGCCCAGTTTAGCTCAGTGTGGGGACAGAAAAGTGATTTTTTTATGATGATTATGAAAATGAAGGGTGTTCTTCAACTGACTGCAGGGGTTTTACCAGTGGTATTTATCCACAGCTGTAACTGGGGGGGGAGGCATTCCTGTTTTTGAGCGGGTGTTGCACGGCTGCACGAAGCAGCACCGCTACACAGGCTGCTGGCACAGCCCCACAGCCCAGTTGTACCCTTGATCTGATGGGTGCTGTGGTGTGGACACACATCAAAGGCATCACACGTGCTAAGGTGCAAAAAGCCTGCTGTAGTTAAAGATGAAAATATAGACCGGTTCTTTTAAACCAACCCAAAACCTTCACCGAGATGTTGTAGCTGCCAAAGAACAAGAAGAAAAACAATCTGTTCCCTGTGCGACTTCTCCCTAATGGGATCTCATCAGCTGGAGATCCCACCATCCAGTCAGCATCCCCTGTTTCTTCCCAAGTGTTAGAATTTAAGACCGGATCTGTACCTTCCACAGCCTTTGAAGAGCTGATGACGCAAGATAGTTGAGCAGTTCAAAGCTGCTGCTCGGTTCTGTTTTAATGGCCTTGCCTATAAACTGGCTCTTATGAGAGGTGGATGGACATAAAGGTAGCCTCTCTTTTTAAAATCTCTCCTAGAAAGGACTCCCCGCTCGCGCCTTTTCTCAAGCTTGTGTACAGGATCCCACGGTGGTACGTGTATGACTCGCAGCCATTTCCACGTGTGCAGCTGCTGGTGGGAGAGAACTCGCCCAGCAAGCCTCTGGGTGCCCTGAGTATCAGGGCTACACGTGTGGATGCTCAGTTAGTGGCTGCTAATTAACTCTGCTAATGGCGAGGTGGCAGCAGAGTAATGAGAGGAACACTGTTTGGCTCAGTTTGGGAATTCCTTTAAAAGTACTGCACCAGAGCCACGGAGACAGAAAGCCACGGAGATGGAGACGGAAAGCCACGGAGACAGAAAGCCATGCAGACAGAAAAACCACGCCATTGTTACAAACTGGCACCATCCCATTATGACAAGTAACTGAAACCTGTGGGAACAATATATGATTTAAAGTAGACAATGAGGTTCTCTTCTTAAACAACAATAACATTGTCTTTCTATCATCCCGATTGTGCTCATGGGAGCAAAACTTCGCTAAGCAAGGAGTTAGTGAAATTTTTGGTTGCTGATTTTTAATGACCTTCCAGGAACGTCGTAGCATTGCGCCCTTTTCCACTACAAACTTCCTCGGGGGGGTGTTTATGAATTGCATTCCTACACAGAGGCAGGGGTGGGTTTCCACACACTCCATGTGTGTTTAAGACCTCAAGCGACAGTCAAAGGTGCAGCCGGGGTTACGCTGTCGGGTGGCTGTGTGCTCCTTGACATTTGCTGGGCTAGAGGGATGCTGAAAGCATTGCTCTCTGCTTTGAGATAGGTTTCTATCTGGAGAGTAAAACATCAAATAACAGGAGCAAAACTCTAAGTGCATTTTAGTATTATACACTCCGGAGGTGCTCAATAGGTACCGAGGAATTTCTTTGCCATAATTAAGAGGTTTGGAGACAGATGAACATATGACAACCGATCTTGATTTCCTAGGAAAAAATGAGTCATATCACTTATTATTAACTATTAAAGTAATTTAAACCCTTTTGAGAATAGATCTAACGCTGCAATGCTTTGAAGGTTTGATATGTCTTGTAATCCATAGATTATTAAAGTTAATTTCTCTGCTGAGATCCTACTTTCAGTAAAAAATGCATGCACACTAAAATGGTGTTGGTTTTTTTTTTGTTTGTCTCTCTCTCTTTTTTTTTTTTATAACAAAGATGTACTTTAATTGGCTTTCTATTTATACTGCACTCAATAAAGGTATGGGGGCTGCAAGTGGGAGAAACCTTCCACGGTTCTGGCTTGCAAAGCATAGAGAAAAGCACACCATTCATCCACAAGTACACCCAAACCTTTCATTTGAGTTGGGTTGTGCTTGTGGGTGCACGGCGTTCTTTTCTATTTGTTCTCCATGTATAATTTAGACTACATTTTGCTTTAGAGACCCTTAACGGATAAGGAAAAGAAGGCAATAACAATATGTTGATTTATATCACCGTGAAACATTTTTCCCCCCATACTTCAAAGTAATTTTAATTGAATTTAATCCTCTTGACTTTCATTTACTTATAAATGAGTTTTAGTTGTAATGTTAGAATGAAACAGACTTTAGCAGTTAACAGGTTTTTAGTGGGGTTTTTTTTTCTTATAGATTATTATATAATGTTTCTTAGGCTAGAAAATACTGAGTGCTAAATACTGTCCCATATTAGATCATTTTAAAATCTTCCACTCTTCTACAGGCAGGAGAGAGGCATTCCAATCTAGCTTAAAATACAGTTCATTTTAAAAGGTAAAAACGTTTGAGGAAATGATTACAAGCACTGCAAATCATTTACCAGCTTATGTCCATGATCAAGAATATATCTCGGCAGAAAATTGAAAAAAAAAACCCAACCCCAAAAAACAAACAAGAATATCTTCCAAAGGAACTATGTCATGTATAATCCCGTCGGTTCTGTGCACGCATTTATCATTTTTTAGCTCTTCATCCATAGATCATAGGGCACTAAGAACCCAATTCATTAAAAATTGAATACTCTATTTAAGCTGGATGTTCTTATACTTGGAGAAAAAGCATGGAAGCAGTTGGGGTTTTTTTTCCCTCCTCTGAAAAGTCACATTTTTGCCATTCAATAAACCCTTGTTTCTCTCAGCTTCTAACTGGACAGCACTCCTCAGTTAATTGCTACACAACTTCAGAGCTGCGTAATTGAATGTACAAAAGAAAATTCAGCCGAAAAAAAATGTCTGCTATGTTCTTTGAAAATTACTGAGTAATTCCCACCTGCCTTGAACACGCACACACGTGCACCCCCTCCTGCTCTACTCCACCACAACTGCCCCAGCTCTACACCTCAGTCGTGTCCTCTTTGGAAGCCTACCCCTCTAATCGGTTCCGTTACACTGACATTCGCGGGGGGCCGTATTTGCAGCTCCTACGGGATTTTCCCATCCCTCTTTGTGCGGCTCTCTCTTGCCCATCTCGATCACTCATTAGAGAACACGGCGGTTCACAGAACAACTTCCAAGTCCCAAGCAGCCGTGACACAGCCCGGTCCTCTCAGCAGTGTGGACTTTGAAGGCAGCGCTTTGAAACGAGAAGTTTGGAAGCACCAGATGATCTACTTTGCTAATGAATGAGATCATCATAATGAGGATCTAGTCTGCTAATGAATAAGCCGGGCAGGAGCAGCCAACAAGCATTTTCTGGGTTTCTGAAGAGATGAGGAAGGCTCTGAAGAATGCAGCAGGAAACTTCCCTGCTTTCTGGCAGAAACACGGTCAGACGTACGGTGCACAAACACTGTACCTGTCACCTCAAAGCGTACCTGCATACCCTAAGGGTCTCAGCTACCAATATTCAGATTTATGCCTCACATAGTTACAAATCGAATTTTCCTATTAGCTTTCAAGTTAGCACGTCTCTATTTGCACTGCTTGCTGGGCTCTTCTGCTCTCCCTATCACTACGTACAATCCTAAAGCTGAAGCATTACAGGGATCTGTCTTCTCCGTTGGAGCAGAGAGGCTCCTTCCCGCCACGAGATATGATGGAAAAGGAAATCCTTACATAAGACAACTAGGAACTCTCCCAAAACATGCATTTTGGTTACATATCAACTGTTTGGCTTTTTCTGACACACAAATCGCTTCTGTGGTAAGTTGTTACTGGAATGTACTTATGCTCATCAAGATAAATCTCTGTTCATTAAACACCCAAAACTTCTCTGCCAGTTGGGGAATTTCGGGAGTTTATTCATGTGTACTCTGCAGACGTAACACCTTTACTGACCCTGTTAATGCATCTGCAGCCAGCTCAGCTTACACAATACGAGGAGTTATGTTTTCCAGGGAAAAGCCCATTAAAGCCAAAAGAAATTGCCTGCCTGCATTTGCATTCACTGTTACGGAAGAGCACGAGAGGGAGAACACAGGCTGTAGGCAGATGCAGAGGGAAGGTTGTTAGAGGTGTACGTAGAGCGAGCACCATCCCACACTGTCAGTCCTGTAACCACTGTATCCTGCTATACGATAAGATGCTATTTCCTATTCAGAGTAATTACTGATGAGGGCAAATGCTGAATTTTTAATGGTGCCCAGTGTTGGCAGCAGAACAATCCGAATAAGAAATAATAAAGACCTGCTCCTAAGGGACATATTGGACTATAGACTTTGCTCAAGAAAATTAAATGGGGCGAATAAAGTACATAAAGTTTGCAGAAAATGCAGATTAACTTCCTTATCCTAAATAGACAAGTGTGGATTGACTGAAGTTTTTCTTCAGAGAAACAGTCGTCTACTTATTCCGCATCCTATTGCCTTGAGTGCGGGAAGTTCACCTCCATCCTCAGCAGCCACCTCTGTTTGATGGACAGCCCTCCCAGTTTCCTGCACCGGGGGATGTCTGCCGCACTATCAGCAACACAAAGAAAGTACGGGTGGCCTGGGATCAAGACCCAGGCCAGAAGAGTGGACAGAACAGTCTCCCTGTGAGCCTGGGCTCTTCAGCAGGTGAAAGAAATAGTTAAGGAAGCTCCCTGAAAGAGACAGTTCAGGGCTTTGCTGTCTGTTTTTCCACTCCTCCTGGCTCGTGCAGAACAGGGGCTCAGCCTGCTCGGTAGCTGTTACACCACAGCACGCCTCATACCATCCCCTAATCCTTTCAGCTACTTCCAGTACCAGCTATGGACTCAGTAAGTGCAAGCTGGGTTAAAAGGGCAAAGCAACCTGGTTCTCCTTTTTTCCTTCAAGTTTTGTCCTAGGAGTAGACAGGAATTCGCAGTGGCCCCTTTTTTCTCGTACAGGCAGCTGCTCGTTACTAATTACTGTGGCTGAGACTGTGACCTGAGAACTGAACTGCAGCGAGCGCCGCAATCTCAACTCTTGCTCTCTGAGGCTACGCGACTGCTCCTGGAAGTGGGAAAGGCACAATTTAGCATTTGTCAGGCAGAAGGAGCCAAGTATTTCAAGCTTTATTTCAGACGATCTATTGCTCTTCAGTTTCTGAGGTCAGTCCCAGAAGCTGGGTGTTCTGTAGCTCAAACCCAGAAATTATGATCCCAGAAGAGATGCGGGATTCTCTAGGCAGAGGGAAGAGGTGTGCAGGGAAGGCAGGTAGGAGACTGGCACGGACGAAGCCACCTGAGGCATCTCACACAGCATCACCACCCAGCACCCACCACGCTGGGAAGAATCTGCCCCGAAGCTCACACCCCGAAGAGCCTACTCTGGTTGGAAGAAGGGGCTCTGCTTGGCATCCCCTGCAGGCACGGTGGCTCCCAGGGGTGCAGCCCCCCCCAAAAAAGACAGAAATTAGTCTGCAACAAGCTCAATTTAGGGTGCCAGTGGGCCGTGCAGGAGCGAAGCCCTCTGGAATGCCCACCTACCCACCACCTCCTCCAGCAGCGGGGCCGGCTGTGGTGTCTGCCAGGTTTAAAGCCTTTTAGCACTTCATAAAGCACCCCTTAGCTGGCCACAAAGTTTACTCGTTTCCATATGAGCTGTAAACAGCAGAATGGGAAACTCTACGCTTGCCAGAGGGAAGAAGAAAGGTTTCACGTGCTTCTTCAGAAGGCCGTGGCTGACAAGAGCGATGGGACCTCCTTCGGCGGCCGCAGCTCCGCGGGGGGCTGTAAAGTGGGAGGAGGTATGAAAACTGATCAGCCCCCAAACTTCATCCACAGCAAACCGTGTGAAGCAGATGATAAACCAGCTAATTTTAACTACGTATGAGGATAGGCTAGAGTGAAAATACCTGCTACTTTCTGTAATCTACTGAAATACCCAGTTAATAAAATCATGAATACTAATAATTATTATTAATAACAAATGAAGGAACCTCCACAAAGGCCGAGATTAAAACACGACGCAGAAAACACGGTACAACTGACCAGAGGAAGGTCAGAGCAGCAGCAATTACAGGCTGTTAGACAAAACACCTTTATCCAGTGATTGATATTTTTATGAACCAACCAAACCTACTTCTAGTTGTGCTTTAAAGGAGGTTAAGATTACTATTACCATGGAAAGGGAAGAAAGTGGTTCAGCCCTGTCTCAGCACACGGTGAGACGGAAGAGAACCCAGAATATGAGAACGGAGACTGTCCTGTTGTGCAACACCACAGCAAAACTACCCCCGAGCCGTGGCTGGCAAGAACTCAGCGCTTAATGGGGTATCGGTGTACGGCAGCAACAGCAGCACAGGGTATTCCCTGGTCTTGACCCGTGTAAGAGTCGCCTTTTCCGTAGCTCTCGATATCCCCAGACCTCAGACTGGGCGTGCACACTTCTACATCACCACGAGCATTACAAATGTTCTAAGTCCAATGTGAGAGCAGCGTGCACCTGACTTGCTTGCGCGGCGCTGTGCTAAATGCCACGTTACGGAGCTACGCTAGAAGCACTGAAAATGCAACAGCAACTCACTGCAATGCTGATAAAAGACTGACGCTGCTGCTCATTCTGCCTCGCTTGCAACAGTGCCTGGCAAGTTATAGCTGTATTTTCACGATCATAAACTTAGAGGAAACATGTTTGGAGTCTGACAAGAGTTGAAACCAGCATTCGCCAGACATTTGTGTCTGTCTCCTTCATAAAAATGTTTAATGCACTGTTTTGCAGAACAGTTGATATTTCACGGGACCAACATATGAAACTTCTGCTGCGTAATGCGAGACCATGTAGTACCTACAGTAAACAAAATGTGCAAGAGTATTTGGATACATCTGCTTTACATACAGAGCCAGGCTGTACGTTCATGCGCACAGGAGTCGGCTGTATCTACAGCAGTGCAACGTTAACTCTTCAAAGGCTCGTTCTGCTCCTGACAAGGGAGTCACGTGAGGCTGGTCAGCCCCTCTCACAAGGAAACTGGGCTGGAGGGGCCACCAGCCCCTTAATAATTCCCCGTTGAATACCTGAGTATTTTCAGTGTTCCGAGTACAACCCCGTTAGCCCAGCCCGAGCACGACAATGCACTTGCAGACACCCAGCCCCTTTCAGCCATCAGTTTATCAAAGTTCTCCTTGCTTTAGAAAGAAAGCGCTACGAGAAATTGCTCTGTGCCATTAGGAGGCAAATTCAGCCTCTGTGTAAGTCAACAGAATTTGAAGGGCTGCTCCAGAGAAGAATCTGGCCTTCCAAATCTAATGTGTTCGAGGAGGAGTTTCGAGAAAAAAATGATTGATTTTTTTTTTTTTTTAACAAGAGTTTAACAGATGTCTGCTAAAACCTTAATAGAAGCTTTGAGCCAGAGACTCCTATAATTCAACCCCTGAACTTTTGAACAACAATTTTATTTAGAAAGTTGATTTATTCATAAGTAAATAGGATACAGTGTGGATGAAGTACAAGGGATCAGGAGGCAGTTATTAGATTTATAAGTACAAAAGCCTCACTGTTGCAGACAGTGGAGGCTCAGCAGTTACTGTACCTTTCAAAACTAATATGTAACCATATCTGTTTTAAAAGAGTGATTCATATTACTCCGAATGCATGAGAAACTCTTTCTCATCCCCACCACAGGAAACTTGAGTCTGATTTTAATGAGCTTCAATTGGAATGTGGCCTTTGAAAAGTAGTGCATTTGAAAAGATGGAACATTAAATTTTGTAATGATGTAAAACATCTTCAATTTTTGACAGGACAATGGTGCTTATTGTGCTTTATGGGCCCAGTGGTGATTCAAAGGTCACTTTGTATATGACTCCACAGACAGGGGCAGCAGTGAATGAAAATTAGGTTACATGTGATCAGCTTTATTATTAATCAGATGAAAATGGATTTTTAACATTTTTCTAATGAGCAACAGAGAAAGAAGAAAATACCACGAATAAAACTACAAGAGGGAACAGCAAGACCAAAATGCACCATGTTCATAACCAAACTAACGCGCAGTACATCTGAAATTCTGAAATTCTGTCTCGGGAAATAAAATGCAGCTGCATATTTTTGTGTCATAAATACCCAGAAAACTGCTGAAATACCTCCTGTAATTTACTATATCTGTCCTTTGTTTATAACTAACTAATGAACTGGTTTCTTCATACAGTATATTACAGCAGCACCAGATAGCACGGCTCTGGTTAAGGTTGTGTCAGCGTTTCCATTATAAATCCTGTTTTTCAGGGGTTTATAACTCAGCTGTAAAAATGCAGCCCAGGCTGAAACTTGGCATACAAGGTCTCTGCCAGGAAGCACATGTATTTTACAAATTTCCCCAAAATGTCTCTTGGAATATTCCAGTATGATATGAATGTGAATGTAAGAGTTTACCAGTTTAGGACTCTGCATTTGTTTAACTTTAGAGACGGGTTTGATTAAAACAAAACAAAACACGAGAGCGTGCCCCTTTGTAAAGTGACAGGCTAACAGGCCTTTCATCTGCAAAGAGCAAAACATTAACAATATCTGTATTTTTTTAAGGTCCTTCAAAAACATTGCTCCTGAGCAGAGCACTGCTTTTTCATCCCCTGGAATATTTTCCTGCTAAATAAAACGTAGTGCTGCAGAACTAGATTGTTAAACATTTACCTTCGGATCGGCACGCTGCGAATGAACTCGCATTAAACCTCCCATTAAGAAAGAGCTGGATCACAAGAAGCCCGTGTGTCTAGCTCTGTGCTTGGCTCAGCCAAATGCCATTTGGCTATCAAAGTCCTGTTTTGATTCGCAGCTAGTGCCAAGAAGCAGGGAGAGGAGTGGCTTGCGGAAAGGAGAAATGCTGCTTTTCGCAGTTAACCGCCCAAAGAGGAGCAGAAAAAAAACCCCAACCCCTCAGAACAGAAGCAAACTCAACATCAGCCCTTCTGACAACAAAACATACCGCAGGGCTTCGTCTTGCCAGGCACTGCTGGGGAAAGCTCCCAGCCAGGGCTGGCGTTACCTGGTCTGAAACACCCTCATTTTCAACCCTGGAGGAACCTCGTGTGTAGCATGCCTCAAAGGAACGGTGGAGAAAGAACGGGACAGCCAAGTTACAGCAGCAAAAAGCACCGGTCAGCCTAAGCGATGGTCTTCTACGAGAGGCTGGGAGTATCTGCTATCTTTCAAACAGATTTGCTGGGATGTAAGTGGGTGAGTGGAGGTGAGGGGTGAAGAGCACTGCACTCTCCCTCCCTGCTCCCTTACACAGGACACGCTCCCAGGCTTGGCACGGGGCTAAGAGATTCACCCTCCTGTCCCGTTCGTGCTGCCCATGCCCAGCCTCACCCAAGATTTCCAACAGCAGGCTTTCCTAAAAGCACCCCACGAGTCCATTACAAGGCTGACTGCTGCATCCCAAGCTGAGCTGCTCTCCCTGCCTGCAAGGAGAAGATGCTAGTCAACCTTGCCCACGTTCCTCCCTCCCTCCAAAACCTTACTTCTGTGGGTAAGCTGTGAACCGGAGAGGAGGAGCGATGGTGGGGGTGCAGCAGAACCCGGGTAGCACTGGCTGTGAGCTGCTCTGAGCACAAGGCCAGGGTGCCATCAAACCACTGCAGCACACCAGCCACCACCCTGGCCCAAAGACCACGGCCACAGCAGCTCTAGGCACCACGGAGCAGCTCCCTCCCGAGCTGCTTTGTTCTGCTGAACACCCAAACCTGCAAGGAGAGCTTCTTGCACAAGCCTTCCCACGTCCCTGTGCAGCCACGCAAGAGCAACCCCAGCCTTGGCCTAAGGCTGCTGAAACAAAACCACTCGAACTCCAGCACAACTGCATTGTCACGGGTATTCCTGTCCCCTCCACCGTGGGAAGTGCATGAGAGAAAAAAAACCACTTTGGCACACAGAGGAGCATTTGCTTTAGGCAAGGAAAAGAAGACGGTGAGAAGAACCGTGCCATCCCATACACCCAGGCACGTGCCACCCCTCCGGAGCTGGGAGTGAGCAGGTCCTTCCCCCAGCACCGGGAGCCCGCGCTGCGACAGGGATGTCCCACTGCAGCTGCAGACCGGTGCTGCCCACACAAAATCCCCAGTTCCTGGTGGCAGCAGGAACTTTGGCTAGTGGCTGAAGACACAGCAGTTGCCAAGAAGACAGACAGGCAGACCAAATGCTCCTGAGAGCAGAAGGTCACAGGAATTCCTTGGGTGAGGCTGTGGGGCAATAGTTCTGCTCACTACAAAGCCCAAACAGGGGCTGCACGAGGCTCCTGGCCTCCAGCCCCACCAGGTTCAGAAAGGAGAAGGTTTCAGCAAGGGCTTACTGTGGATCCAAGGTGGTTCTTGCTCCCCAGCAGGCAGTGCTGTGGCAGCGAGCTGCACCCACGTCTAATCAAGCACGAGATGGGAGCAGCAGGCCCCGGTGCCCAGTTAATGATGCAGGGCTGCTCCGCTGGTGTTTCGTTAGCCTCTCAGCCCTCCTCCGCTCCAGCGATGGCGTC
>JANHFX010004988.1:0-16354 GCA_027560015.1 Chloroceryle amazona
AGAAAAGATGGTACTACCCTATGCCCCTGTCAGAAGCCATCCACCTGTCAAGCCGCTCCTGCCCAGTAGCCTGCTGAGGCTTGCACTTGGAGCCCGCTGGGTGCCCTCTTTTTCTGTGCCCCAGATCGTGCCCTAGAAGCACCTGGAAAAAAAAAAAAGTTAAAATCTTGGTTTCCTTTGGATTTTTTTTTGCTCTTGCAAGTCTTCCATGTTTCTGTCAGGGCGAGGGAGTTGCTGCTGAGCGGCCTCCCAGCCAGCTGGAGGAAAGAGGTACCCCAGTTTTGTCATGCAGCGAATGCCTCAGGAATGAGGATGCCACTGAATAACTTAAAAATCTTCATGTGGATTCTTGTCTGCCTGGTGGCCTTTGGACAGTGCTTTCAGGTGGCTGAGAGACAGGCACATCTTCTCTGGATTGCTCTGTTTTGTTGTAGAAATTTAAAATTGGGTTTTTCAGTTTTCATTGCCCTGCTTTGTTGTAAAGCAGTCCGGAGAGATCAATGTCACTTGCATCTGGACAATGCAACATTAGCTTCTGAGACTAGTGGAGAGTCATCAGTGGGTTGTAACACCTCTGCTCATTAGAGCAGGGGCACAAAAATCCATGCTCTAGACCTCTCTATTGTGTCTTTCCAGAGGTGTGAGTTTGATATATTATTCTGAAAATATCCTCCTAATTATTTGTCAGACTAAGTATTTCAGTCCTAAGTATCTGCCCCACTTGCTTTCACAACGGTTAGAGAGCTCTAAACCCATTTCTACTAGTTTGAACTTTAAAGCATAAAACAAAGCCGAAAGTGCTGTAGATAGTAACACAGAAAAATAAAAATGTAAGTACTTAAAAAAAAAAATAATGCCACATTTGAAAACAGCTTTCATTATTCATGCAAATTAATCTCAGCTGAGATTTGATTTTAGATTGCTAATGCTGAAAAGGACTTTTCCCACCTTTTGGTTTAGATCAAAAAGGAACTTCACAGGAGCTCCAAGAGTCCAGGAAAAAACCAGTTTCATCCTGTTCCTGTGCCTTTTCTTTCACCTCCTTTCTTCCAAAACAGGTCTGCATGCTGATAACACAATTTGTACAGTGCAGCAGTACACCTGTGCAGCTGGCCTGACCTGGTATGAAGCTTACGCACTACCCTAGTGTGAAGCAATCAACTTTAACTGTGGTACATAGTTCACATACATTTAATGCACTGAAGTACGTAATACTTGCCTCTTGGCTAGTGGTAGCTGGTTACAGAAACCTGTTGTGCATTAGATTTAATTAAAAGAGTCCTACAGGGCTGCATGCCTAAGAATTATAAAAGTCTCCCCTTTCCTTTTTGTCTTTGAGAAGCATAGGTGAAAAGAAAAGAAGTGCTTCCTTTCCAATGCTGGATCAGAATGAAGGCACTTCTGGAACACACGGTGGTAGTGGAAGAGGCCAAAGACTTTCTGTAGAAACTGTGAGGAGCTTTGTGAAGTCTAGTGCACTGAAATGCCACATTTTTTTTCTGGCTCCTCCACGAAATCCTCCTCCTGACAGCTACATCCAAGATGACAGAAAGGGCAGAAAAGGCTATGCAACAGGGACAAAACTGACTTCAATTATTGTATACGATGTGTGCTTCCTGCATTTTATTATCTATCAATTTAACACTATTTGTAGCATTTCAAATACAGAAAACTTGCTGCAAACAGATGTGTAGCTGACACTGATACGTTTTACAAATCATAGCCATAAATACAAGTTTATTTCCATACATTCCACCTGCATAACTATTAAAAATCATGTTGTATACTGAAATTCTATCTTTACTCTTGACACATTTTAACATGGATCAAACAATAGATCCATTTCCCTAAGAAAGGAAAACACCTTCATCTGTTCTAGACTCAGGCTACTGGTGCAACATTCTCTGTGCTTCCATGGTACCATGTTAGAAGCAACTGCAAGGTTTATTTTGGATTTTGCCACAGGTTGAGAATGTGTCTTTCAGGTGGATCTGGGGAGAACCCTCTGAGTGGTTGTGCTGAGCAACAAAACAGCCCCAGTCTGTCATCTTTTTATTCCAGCACAGCCAGATGATGTACCTGGTATTTTTCTCCTATGTTTCCTTCCCTTGCTGTATTTTGCACAACTGAAGCCCAGCTCATACCTTTCAGCCTGGACAGCCTAAATGAGAAATTTTGCACCCTTCCATTTCTGGTCCTAACCCTTCTGTGGAAAGCCAAATTCATTAGGAGGCTACAGTTTCTAAGAGGTTACAAATGTGTAGTCTAACTAATGATGGGATAAACCTAACCTAAAACAAGAGGAAGCAGAATCTCTGTCCTCTATACCGAGGAACTATATCATTACAGAGAAAGTATTTGGGTTTGGGTTTTTTTTTGCCTTCCAGACAATGTAAGAAAAAGCTGAACTTCAGTCCCTTACAGCTTTTGTACCTTTGTGTTTTGAATAAAAAGCACGTGTAAAGCTTTCTAGTCACCACTGAATATAAGCAAAAATTAACTTTAGAGTGAAAAAAAAAGATCTTTGATCAAGGCTATCTGCATCTATCAGAAAATACAAATTGGTTTGTATTTGTCATTATTTATGCATGACTTTTTAAGACATAATAAAAGTACCAGCATTACATTTTTGAATTTTTTTGAATTTTGAAAATTCTGTTCCAATGATCATCTCAGCCATTGCATTCGATGACTTCATTAACTCTAATTCCACAATTAACAGACATTCCCATGTATGAACAGAGATATTCCTGTTTCTTTGTCTTAAATATTGATCTTTTCCTTGTTATCTCTACAGATTCTGTCCTTTCTGTAGAGAGTTAATTACAACTCAAAAATTTAATTTTGTTTTAATACATCTTACTAAAAAATTCTTACACTAAAAAAGTGTCTGAGGTGCTTGCTACAGTACAGTGGAGTGATGTTTACAAATGCAGTTTAGACTGCAATACCGAGGAAAGCTGTAGACAAATAATTAGTAGAGATGATTTCCCTAGAGGAGAATATTAGTGTTTACTTTTTTGCTGTGTTTTTAATCCAAATCTTAAACCCTTACTCTTGATCTTGTTGAGCAAGCTGTTTGCTGAGTTCATTGGTAATGATGTCTAAGTACATTCGGGCTCATAGTAAATAATTAGTACCTAATGTCAATTTCTTTCACTAATTGTATTTCTTCTTCTTATGTCTGGCTGTGCTGTGGGATGTCATAAAAAGTGTCTCAGTAAATAAAGCTTTGGATTTTCTTCAGTGCTTGGTTCTGCCATTCATTTTCTGCATGACCTCTGTGAAAGTACTTAATCACTCTTAATAGCATGAGTGGAACAAGAATGCATTCATTAATATTTGTGAGAGCGCCAGATAGTATGCTGTTGCAAGCATTTACAGTACCTTAAAAATTATAATTGCACTTTCCAGCTGGTTAATGTTTATCCAGTTACTGAACAGCTAAACAAAAAGCAGAGAGGCAGATCTACTGTTTGCTCTCCATCGGTGTTGAATTTGAAAGGAGTTTTTTTCCATGTTAAAGATGTAGAATTAGGCAGTAGATGAAATGCCATTAGCAGGCCTCTGTAGAGAATAATGAGCTGAAAGCATGCCCGGTGCTTGTCTGCAATTAGGGTGAAAAGTGAAATGCGGCAAGAATCAGAACACCATTTTCGAATCTCACTCTTCAGAGTATAACCTTTTCATCCCCACCAGGGGGAGTGTACTTGAAGATAATAATTAGTAGGCACGAACAGTGTGTTTGAAGAGGATGGTTTCCCTTGCCACTTTCTTGAAATAGAAAGGGACTTTGTGAGGGACGAGCAATTTCCCCCCCATGCACCCCCAGAAATTCCTTTTTCTTCAGCTATTGCATTATGGCAAAGAAGCAGCGTGAATGTTTTTCTACATCCTCGGCTTTTAACATATTTTGAATGCTTTTTTTCAAGCATTGATATAAGGTAAAAGATTTAGCTCAGAGTTTACCTAGAATAGGATGCTAGACAGCAAATGAAAGTCTCCTACATGACAACAAACACGGCTGCTCACATGGCATGTTCAGCTTAGGCAATAGCATGGGTCAAGAAAGGCACAAGTCTGTGTCTGTTCATCTTGGGTGCAAGTGCCCAGGTAGTGCCCGCTGCTCCTGATGGTAACTCAGGCATAACTGACTATTCTCAGCAAACTATTGTACTTTTCTTTATATTCGGCCCCTGGACATCCCCTCTTACCTGTCTAGTTCACCACCAGTCAAACCTGAAATACTGTTCAACTCTGCAGTCCTTAAAATCAAGCTCACATAGAGGGACCAGTCCATGTTGTTGGACAGAAAGGGGTGGGCAGGCAGCAGGTCTCATAGTTTGTTTGCATAAGCGAATTTACATCTTTAGCATGTGAATATATTGTTGGATATATTACTGTACATCTTTCAGTTTTTCTTTGAAATAATAATTTAGTCTTTTGTCTTTAAAGAAAGACATGGCCTCATTTGAAGACAAAGGTTTAAAAGCAGTGTAACTAAATGCCTGTTCAGCTTTTCAGCACTTAACAACAAAACCTGAAATGTTTTACAGCCTGCTGCATAAGAAAAATATTCACGTAAGTCATTTTGGACCAAATGGACTCACACATGTTCTTTACAAGGGGTGGTATTGACTTTTTATACAGATGTTTAAAGGCATTTTTCCTTTGACATATAGTTGATATCTCTCCCAGCCCATGAGAGCAGTTAAAGAACTTTAGACTCATTGTAGGGATGTGAATAAGGGAATGCCCTCTGCTGTGCTTTATGCAGCTAGGAGCTTCAATCAAATTGTTGAAGGGGAAAGATTACACTTGAAGGACTATCATCAAATTCACTGTCAATATTCTCAGCAGTAGTTACTGATAATATCACTGTCTAGTTTTGTCCAAAGCAATGTTATTATTTTCAGTCACTGAATGAGATAAAATTCAATAATAATAATAATAATTTATTATCATGTACTACTTCTAAGCAGAGAATTTCTTCTTGGTACATAGGAAGCAAATGGCACAGGTTATGGTGTGACATTCAGGTACTATTACTAGACTTTTTCAGGGCCGAAAAAGATTATAATGGATAATTTCAGGAGTAATGGCTGGCAAGGGGGAAGTAGATGAGACTCACTGAGAGCAGAACACACATCTTCTAAGAGGAAAACCAGTAGTCACTAACCATGAGCAAGAGGGAATTTTACATCTGGGAATACAGCACCAGGAACCTATCACCCCTGGCCTGGGCAGCTCATCAGGAAGGCACTGCCTCCACAGAAGGGAGTGAGTTGCAGGGGTGAGGAGAGCTGGAGAAACAAGCCTGCTGAGCGCAGAAATGTTGTTGGACCAGAGTCTCAAAGGAACAGGATGTCTCTAGATATTCTTGGGAGGAACCCGAGTACTTTCTCTTGTGTTTATGTGGTTGGTGAAGGCACCAAGCTGGAGGCAGCTATTGGGAAAAAGGTTGTTGGGAAAGGCAGGCAATCAGATAAGCAGATGGGGAGAAATAATAGCTTCTGTTTGTGATACTCATCGCTTACTTTCTCTTGCTCTGTACCTGTATCACTTTCAGACCACACAAAGTACAGAGCTAGCATAAAATGGAAATAAGGAAATACAGCAAATACCTATGACCAAAAGTATTTCTCTCCCCCGCACCGATCATGAGCTCTCTTCTGCTGTAGAAAGTGCACTGCATTTTTGGTTTGTTTGACAAAAACCCATTAGAAGGTCTTCAGAAAAGGTGTTAAAGGCCTCAAATGTGTGGCAGAAGCAGTGTAAATGTTACTGAAATTTTTATCTCGCTACATTTTCTTCAGAATAAAACTTGATGATGTATTGGCACTAAGCATCAGAAGGAGAGGACTGGATTCTCCTCTTCCTTCTGTAATCTTTTTTCCCTTCCTTTCTCTCTCTTTTTTTTTTTTTTTTTCTATTTATGGCAAACTGACATGATAATTTCTGGGAGTTGGTGGTGTTCCCATAGAAACAGCCTTGATTTGATGATATCACTGCAGGTTGCTGCTGTTATTCTGCTATGTTCTAATTAAACAAAAACCTTCCTTGATACATTGCATTTAAATCTTCGGACATTTTTCTAGGTAATTGGACTAGTATAATCTCCATTTTTCTTTTGACCATATCTGTATGGAGGCCAAAAGACTTACGATGATCCAGACATCATTCTTTTAGAAGCCATATTTTTGTCTCAGTTCTCCAGCATTCATAAAACCCAAGTGGGCTTTTATAGGTAATAACAGTAGCTATAAATGGGTTTAAGTGATTTGTAGAATAAGAGCTGTAACTGTTATATGCCACTGAGGAGCTTCTACTTTTACTCAATGTTTAATACTTTGCAATAACAACTGTTTTTGTTTCAGACTCTCAATGCACTTTCCGTTATGATGACTTAAGTGCTAATGAATTCTACATTAAAAGCCAGCTGTTTAGGTAGCTGGGATAAAACTCCAGAGAAGGAGTTCAGTTGCCTTGGAATAACTGTCCTGGAAGTGTTGTAAATGGCATGGTGTGCCAAAACCACTCCTTTTCATCTTGTTTGCATCCACTTCCTGTATAGGGCATAGAAAAAGCTTAATTGTCAACTCGTCATTTCTAGATACAGAGCTGAAAACAAAGATGTGGGCTTTGTCTAGTTGTGAAGTGAATGATGTTTTAAAGGATGGAAGGGAGAGCAGAATGTGGTCAGTGAAGCAGCAGGATTGCTGTGAGTTCGTGTGAGTTTGAGAGACCCACTACAGTTCTTATTGATGCAGACAAAGATGCCTTGCCTTCTTAGGCACACAAAACCTGCTGTTGTGAGAATTGCTACCATCCTGTTTGAGGAGACAGAACACAAAGAAAATAATTCAGATCTTATTCCCTGATTTCTCCACCTGTGGCAACTTCACATGTAGCCACATGCATTAGTACTTCTCAGTAGAAGACAACATGATTAACACTGCAACTTTCATCTCTCTCTAGGAAAAAATAAGATTAACAATCCTTTGCAGAGGAGATAGTAATTTATAAAAATGTCTTAGAAGTGCCACAGGTAGAAAATCTGTGAGCAGAATTTGGGTCAAGATCTTTTTTTTCACTTTATTATACAAACTTGCCATCAAATTCCCTTTCATTCAGTGCTGTTACTGTTCTTTATAATTTCTTTTTCATCGTAGGCTTATGATGTCATTATGTTCATCCTCAGATAACCTCTCATAAATACAGAAAATGTACCTGAACATGAGGTAAAACGGGCCAAAGCTGAACACTTTCTTAGAAAATACGGGGAGATGAAATGTATTAATGAAGAGATCATCTTTTTATTCGGGGGCTGGAGTGTGCCTTTTGTGGTAGGATCAGCGAAGGCTGCCTGAGAATCCTAGATGCTGCAGCCGTTAAATATGAGCACATTTGTTCCCTCAGAAAGTGTTGCAGTATCCGGAACTGCCCCACCAGCTTATCTCGTAAGCATGGTGTGCACTTCAGCTCAAAACCTAAATGAATAAATAAACAGAATAAGCTCAGATTAAATAATTTTTAAAACAGTTTCCAGGGTTAGGAGACACACGCTGTGCAGAGGAGCAGTTCAGCACTAATCAGACTGATTGTTCTGGTGTTTAGCACGAGAGGGCTGCAGAATAGGAAAGTCTTCCCCTGAAGCTGCTCAGGGAGCCCGTGGTTCTTTCCCTCTGCAGCAGGGCAGGTGCTAAAGTCCATGGGCTCCTCTGCAGCAGCAAACCTCGTGCAGCACATTTCACCAGTCTTAATACAAAAGGCAGAGTGACCCACAGAAAATGAGCCACTGGCAGGTTGCTAGCAATTAGCCAACACCTCTGGGCTGTATGGCTGCCAAGCCTAGCCCAGACAACTGGAAAGTCACTAACAAAACACACTTTAAATGTTTCCAGGCAACAAGGTCACCATGTCTTCACCAGTTATGCCATTTACATTTTACCCAGCAGGCAGCTACTTTGTCTTAACAGCTAATTTCTGCCTTTTCTTTGCCTTCTGGTGCTTTCCTGTATATTGAATATCACCCTCCTGTTGGGGGACAGCTTTGGAGTCTCCACTAAGGAAAAGAAGGCATTTTCCTGTAGAATTTGCTGAAATTGGAGGTTTCACACCAAGTGGTTTCTACCACAGCTACTGCCTTCAATGTAGTTAGTGATCTGTCTTTCACAGTTCTTTTTTTTTTACTCCACTTTGAGGTCATCTAAGTCTCTTTCATTCTAATTTATAACAGATTGTCCCTTTATTTCACTTCTTTCTAAGATTTCCAAGTTTGCAGTTTATTTGAAGCAAAGACAGAATAAAAATACTTCCAGACTAGAAAACTTTACTTTTTAAATTTACAGTTCATAAATATCCTTTGAAGTAAACAAAACTCTCTTC
Organism: Chloroceryle amazona; assembly: GCA_027560015.1. NCBI lineage: Eukaryota > Metazoa > Chordata > Aves > Coraciiformes > Cerylidae > Chloroceryle > Chloroceryle amazona. Next base: position 8,389 of record JANHFX010004988.1, read on the forward strand.
CTTTTTGGAGGCTGGTACATTTCTGTATGAGTTTTGACAGAAGTATATACAGTTTGGAATAAAATGAGATTTATTAGTCAAAAATGTGCTTATGTCAGATGCAGCTTAAGGCATCTTAGCAGCATCAGCAAAAATGAATTTTGCTGCCTGGAGAAGAGGTCTGGGTTCTTCCTACCACAGGAGGAGAGGAAGGGAGGGAGAAGGACAGAGCTGTGATGAAGAGCAGAGTGGACAGTTCAGGAGAGCCAGACTTGGTGCTGCCAGAATGGGTGAGGATGACAACTGCTTATTCTGAAACAGCTCATTCCCTGTCCTAAGTAACAGCCCTGAATGGGTTTTCAGGCTCCGGCTTTGACAAAGCGGGAAGGAGGGCCATGGGTGTCTGCTGCCCATGTAGCTCTCATCACCTCTGCTGCTTATAGTTGACCTATGTACATACCCAGCTTTCATTTAGAGTTCAGGAAGATGACGTTCAGATCCCTTCCTCGTCCAGTTTGGAGCAAGGAATTATTTAGGCCTGATATTTCTGGAGAGTACCCTGGTCATTGACTCAGGAAATGTTTGAACATCTGCTCTTGAAACTCTACAATTTGTTTAACTCTGGTCATTGGAGCTGGCCCTGGAAGTGACACAGGAGTGCCTTGAACAGCACTGTTGCTTGCTCTGACCGAAAGAACATTTGAAGCATATGAAGAACTCCTGCAGAAGACTGTGAGAAAACAGTCTTTTTTTCCATGAGTCTGGCACTAAATCTATTTCTTTTTTCTGGTTCTCAAAGCATGAAATTTTTCTTGATTTTCATTAGAATCCCCATTTCCCCACTCTGCTTTTCACCCAGTTCAGCACGCAGATAACATTTATGTTTAGTTTTATGTTATTTTAACTACAACATGCTTTCACATCATCAGCTCCCACCTTTCTTGTAGCAGTTCCCTTCTTGTAGCAGTTCCCTTCTTGTATGTCACACTGCTGCAAGGTTAAGGTGTTGCAGAACTTTGAACTCAATCTACAGAAGATAGAAGAAAGTGGTTTTCCTCTCTGTTTCTGAATCAAATTCTGTTTTCTTTTCCTAGTTTTTAAAGTTGTGTCTGTTTTTATGGAACTCTGACAGTCTGATCTAGTGCGTATTTCTGCAACCTTAGGGCTCACACACATGATTGAGGTACAAGAGCTTAAGAAGTTACTGCACATGGGCTAAGCTGTGGCAGCTGTCCTGTGTTCAGGCTTAGCCCACTGCAAATGTGATGTAATGTGAGTTATCTTAAGCCTCTTTCATGATGGATTTACTTCTCCTCTGTACTTTCCTGGGAGACTGATGAGTGTCATTATTCCAGTTGCACTCATTTATCTGTTTGGGTTTTCTATCCCCCTATCCTGTAAGTAATTACATCACTTCCTGCTATACATTTAACCTTTAAAATCTTTTCTTTTTTACTTCCCTTTAATTGGCTGTTGTGACAGATACCTTACCACACTTTGTTCTTATGTGGAAGTCTGTACTAAACATTGCAGGCTGGTTGGAGGAAGGATTTCAGTAGAGAAGAAAGAAAGAACAAGAGTGCATGCAAACAGGTCTGTACACAAAGGTAGCAAATCCCTTTCTAAATGAATGGCTGCTCTATTACAGACCTCTCATCTTACCTGACTGCTGATGCATTAGACTCCAAAGGTCTGAACAAAAAGGATGGATGAAAAGGGAAGTATAATGGTGCACCCAAGAGCATGAGCCCACCTGGTAGATGTGGACTGGCGTGTGTGGCTACTGCTTGGGGGTGACCTCAGTGCAGTCTTTCTTAGGTTATAAGGGCATCTCTGGGAGGCACTGCTGGGGCTGCAGGCCACATGTCAGGTACATTTGTATTGCAAATGCTAGAGATGCAGACTCTGGGCACAGGTTAATGCAATGCACAAAGGGCCTGGAAAACAGCAAGTCTCATTATTACAGTTGTGCAATTGAAGTAAAGAGGAGAGTGTGACTTCTAAGGGCTCAGATACCAGACAAATAAGTAGAATGTCTGTGGCCCATCCAGGACTAAGAATGATCTATGAAAGATAGCTGTGGCATTGTGTCTGCAGAGTGGGTCAAGTCCAGCTACATACAGCATTAAAAGAAACATAGCCTGACCTGAGTACCTATCATTGCTGAGGCCTGGAGCTTGTGTGCCTTCTTAGAGGTTGGGTTAAGTCTATAAACATTTAGAAAGGGCATGATAAAAGAGAATACCAAACAATATGCTATAAGATATAAGGAACTAAATAAATGTATAGAAAAGAGGCTTGCAGCTTGAGGGTTATGAGATTCAGGTAGCTGGACAACTGATGACTTCTTGATTGACAGTAAACCATTGCTGTTTGTTATCCTGTCTTAATAAAGTAGGGCTAGTGATAAATCTGGTGTCAAGCTGAGCTCTGTGGCTGAGCAAGGCTGTGAGTGAATTTGGTTCCCAGAAAAAATAGGATTTGAAATCAATTTAGGAGCAGACATTTGTGGCTTAGCAGCTCTACCCCAGAGAGCCAGAGCAAGGTATACCCTGGGGGGAGCCGCCAATTCAGAGGGGGGCCTGTGGGAAGAGTTCGTCCAAGAGTTCTTTGTTCTCATTACATGAAACACAACAGGTCTGAAACAAATGAACAGAACTGGTTTTGAACAAATGTTGTCATATCTGTCTTTTCAGCCTCTGGGGCCTTGGCTTACTCTGATAACATACAGAGGTAGAACTAAAGCAGGCCTCAGAGACCAAACTCAAATTTCTTTCCAAAAATGAGATAAATATGGACTGAATGTGGACCAGATTTTTGCATCTCAGGGTCTTCCCTGCAGTTAATAACTCCAGGAATCGTTTGTGTAATGAAATGTAGCAGTTATTTAGTTGCCTACTGTGAAATGAAGAATGAGACCACGTGTCAACAGCTGGTGGAGCTGGGTGCAGCAAAATCACCCTGCCAAGTCACCAGGAGGCTGCCACATATTCAGAAGAGATTAGTGCAATCATGGGACACCTTCAAAATCTGCCCTGAATGTCTCAGTCAGGTGATTACTTGCTATAAGAGCTTTTATCACTTTGACAGACTGTTCATTGCAGTGTTTGGTCTGTGAAGAGAAGACAGTTGGCCTACTTCACTATTTCATTACTTTAATAAAATTGTATAAACACATTATAATCAAGGGAATTACTCAAATTAAATGAAAACAACCAAACATTGCCTTAGACCCATGAGCAGATCTTTACATTCTGAGACAGTTGACAACATTGTGTCTATTTTCATCATACTATCCTACACAGAGAAATAAAATCTCTGTTAAACATGTTAAATTTCCATTAATGTATATGAATATGTAAAAATAAAGAGGGGTTGGTTTGATGTAAATGTGATTGTCATTTCTGTAGCTAAGTATGCACACAGCCAAAGAGAGGTTGATACTGGTAAAGAAAGGTGATCCTCATTTTCTTGCTTCAGTCTTTCAACATGGCTTAAGCTGACAAAAGGATTAATAACCTTGTCACATCACAGAGGTTAGAAGTCACAAACAGACACTTCTCCTACAGCTACTACTGTAGAAGTGAGAATAAAGGCAATGAGACTGAGACCATTTTGGTAGTGTTGTTCATCGCTATTTCTTCATTAAACCCATAGAAGTTTAAACACACAAGTTCATTGTTCAAACTGCTAGCCAAATTTCATCTGCTTGAGGTAGCCAGACTCGGCTGAGCTGAAGTGCAAACCCCTTGTGGTATGTGCTACAGATCCCATCTGTGCTAATTCATAGAAGCGTTTTACAGCTCACAGCTACGATGCCGTTAACTCTTCAGCTCAAATTGCAGCAGCACATAGATCTTTGAGGTTTGTTTCCCCCAAGGTCCATGGTTCATTCCTCAATGTATCACTCAAGGCAGCAGCCTGCACACAAGCTTCCATTGCAAAAAAACAAACTGCATGTGAGACCTTGATGTGATTGAGAAGATAGCCTAGTAAAGGTGGTTAGACAACTCCACATCCTAGGCAGCCAGCATCAGCAGCCCTTGATGTATAAGTTGTCCACAGAGTGGACTGGGGCATTTACTTTGAACAATACCTTCACCAAGTAAAACTTTACACTAATCAAAAAATTGTCCAATTGTGTGATCAATTTGGAGGCATAATTATTACAAGATGTATAAATCAGGCAGTTTAGTCCAGCAACAGCTACATGAGTAGAGGACTGATAAAACACTGATATCTGCGGCAATTTTCGTCGTTAATTCCTACTGCTGCCCATTTTACCTCTAGTTTTTGTACTGTTTAAGCTGTATCAGCTTAAAAACAAATATAATTAACTTACTAACCATCATCCTTCTAAACCAAGGCTGACCTAGTCCCTTTAATTTAGAATTTATTCCCAGCCAGTGTTCATTTGCATCAAGGCCTCTATCATAATCCAATACAATCCTCATGGGTTTATATGCACGCATGAGTGGTGGAGCCTTACATCTCCCACACCCTTTAGAACTGCATCCTGCTAAGTAAACAACAAATTTCAACTTCACCCTGTTCCTTTAAGCAATAGGAAGCAGAAAAATAAAGGTCTGGCATTCCTGACGGGTCTTAAACAAAGACATACCTAGCTGCATGTTTTTGTGAACATATTCAAACAGTGAGTAATGTTTATATCACTACATGCATGATAAAACATTAGGCATTTTAGTTTTGTCACAGTGTCTTTAGGATATGAATCTTATATGCTGTAACAGCGTGACTGTGACACTGGCAGCAGCCACATCCTGAACAGTCTGCTCTGATACCCATGGCATCACTGGAGCTGGAGTTTGCTTTCAGGTTTGACTTTCAATCAACTGCCAGAAGCTGGACTTAAGCATGCAGTCTGTCTTTAAAGATAACATTATTTTACAAAGCACCAGTCTTTATGTAAATTTTCCTTTGGCTCTGCTGCTGAAAGGCACTTGGTCCTTGCTGCTCAAGAGGAAGCCTGTTGGTATTGGCAGCTTGGAGAATGGTCTTTGCTGGAACACAGGCCAAGGTTCCCAAGACAAGGTTGTCTGCATTGGATCACTGGCTCAATACAGGGTACAATATAGTTGCAGGAGGCTCTTTATTCCAGAGAATGAGGGGAAAGTCATCTTGTGTGTGTGTGTTTTATCATCTTTGGAGCTGATTGCATCAGGTGATGTATGTGGTTGGTCGCATCACAGTGAATTACCAACACGAACATTTCATGATGATAAGGTTCATAGATCACTGGAGACATAAAAGACCTTCTTTGTTTAAGTACCTAGAAAGAAGTTGCTCTTTGGCATTTTTATTTTTCTTTGAATAAATGATGTGAAACTAGAGACTCATCCCCCACCTTGTGTGACATTTTAAATATCTGGGATAAACAGGAGAGGATTAATGATTATGTAAGCACTGCATTTCACAAAGGTCAGGATCCCTAATGACCTTGCTTTTGTTAGGTGGCAGATCACAGCCTGCAGATGTTCTGGATGAAATTACTTCTTATAGAGTCCAGGAACATGGGAGAGACACACCACAGGCCAAGCAGCTGGCCACCACTGATGGTGGATTCTGTAGCTGTACCTAAACACAAATTTCCACAGAATCATCATGTTTCTCCTTCTGCATAGTTGTTTTTTATGAGCAGTAAATAATGTGGGACCAGAGAAGACCTTATGATTGCACAGCCCTCCAGTGGTACTGTGAAACACAGAAACAACTTGGTGTGAAAATACCATTTAAAGATAACTTTGCTTTAAAGAAATAGCTAATTGTGAACCCAAGCATTAAGATCATCTAAAAGTGACATAAAGGTATGCCAGTTTTGAAGAAGAATCAACAGTGGTAATTTTTTTGTGTTTTTCTGACTTATGTCATAGAATACAGAAAATGGTTTTGAAATGGCAAGCAAGACCGGATAAAAGAATTGCAAAGTCATATTCAGTGGACTAAACACATCTACCACTATGTAGATGTAGCGTATGAGGTACCTCTTCTCTCTTCTTTTAGTACTTTCAAGTTGACAGTGTCCTTTTTGAATCAAGCACTTGACTCCTAAGCAATAGCTTTTGGTTACATTGGTGTGGTAAATGGAAACAAACCAAATGACTGCCCTACCACAGAATCACAGAATCAAGGAATCACAGAACAACTGAGGTTGTAAGGCACCTCTGGAGGTCATCTGATCCAACTTCCCTGCTCAGGCAGGGTCGCCTACAGCCAGTTGCCCAGGACTGTGCCCAAACTGCTTTCAAATGTTTTCAAGGAGGGAGGGTCTACAACCTCCCTGGGTAACCTGTGCCAGTGCTCAGTCACCGTCCCAGTGCTGGATGGACTAGCTGATCTTTAAAGGTCCCTTCCAACCCAAACTATTTTATGATTCTGTGGAAACGGTCACAGTCAGTTTTCACAGGGCTTTGAGCAACCTGATCTAGTTGTCCCTGCCTACACAAGGGTTTGGGATAGATGATCTTTAAAGGTCCCTTCCAGTCCAAACCATTCTATGACTCTTTGAAAAGTGTTTCCTGATGTTCAGATGGAGCCTCCTACATTTCAGTTTGTGCCAGTTGTCCTGTTACTGAATACCACTGAAAAGAGCTCCATCTTCTGTATACCCTTCATTCAGATATTTGTACACATTGATGGGAAACTACCCTGAGACTTCCCTTCTACAGGCTGAACAGTCCCGGCTCTCAGCCTTTCTTCACACATGAGATGCTCCAGCCTAGGATACTGTTGGACTCTTGCTGCAAAGGCACACTGCTGGCTCATGTCCAACTTGTTGTCCAGGACCCTCTATGAGTAATTCTGTTTCCACTGCCATCATACAGATTACAAGTAACAATTTATTCGCTCAGAAAAAAAAATAGCTAAATAAAAGCACACTAATTTTTAAGAGGCTTAGCTGCTTGAAACCCAGACAGATAAAGAAGTAGATGTGCCAATGCAATAATTTCTACTGAGTTTTCTGAATGGTGATAAGTCAGAGTCGGGCAGTCCAAGTGATTGTTGTTTCATAATAACCGATGGCTGTAGTTCAAATAACAATTTGCCTACTTAGGGCTGTTTCCTTTACAGCAGATCACTGTGAACGCTATGTCATTTACATTTCAAATGGTTTACCTCCTTGATTAATACTTTCAAAAGTAAAAAAAAAAAAAAGAAGAAAAAAAAAAAAGGAAAAAAAAGATCGCATGATCCTTAATATTTTCTTTGCATGTGTTATTATGGTGATATTTTGATCTGCACCATCATTTCTAAGCATTGCTTTACGCACCGCTGCTCCCTGCAGGAACTGAAAAATGGCACTGCTTGGCTTTTACCACATGGTGGCAATCTGCTAAAAATTATGAAAGCTAAAAGTATCTTTCTGGATCTTTTCGTTTCGATATAACTAAAATAAAACGCAGAGATAAGTCTTTAATATTTCTGATTAGCAGTGTTAAAGTCAGTCTAAAGAGAAACAATATCCAAAAGCCCGCTTTCTAAGCATAATATATCCCAGTGGATCTGGTTACACTGAAAACAAAGTCATCATTTTATAATGTCATCTGTGCCAAAGTACTCAAATGCTGCAGAGCTTATTATGACTTCTCAGAAGAAGCAAAGGGCTTTCTACACAGCCAGATGTAACTCAAGGCATTGGAGAACTGTTTTAGGTTTAAATCCTCTCTGACAGACACACATTTTGAAGTGAATCGCAGTTGTTTTCCAATCACTGGTTGAGATTTTGTTGATCTAAGCACATTTACATGTAAGCAAAACTTTTCTGCTTGCATCCCGAAGGGACTTTGTCATGTCAGCAAGTCATAGAAACATAGAAATGTCTGGGTTGGAAGGGAACTCTAGAGGTCATCTAGTCCAACCCCCCCCTGCTGAAAGCAGGGACAGCTTCAATGAGAGCAGGTTGCTCAGAGCTCTGTCAAGCCTCACCTTGAATGTCTCCAGGGATGGGGCCTCAACCACCTCCCTGGGC
>JANHFX010004989.1:8434-35034 GCA_027560015.1 Chloroceryle amazona
GGGGAAATATGAATATACCATCTCCACAGGCACTGTCTTGAGGTCACCTAACATACATACTCAGTCCTAAGTTATTGTGTTTAATACAACCTGTCCTTTTCAGTTGGTTTTGTAATGAAATGGATCTATATTATTGTCTGTGTTCTGCTATGATCTGTATTTGATTGGAATGGACTAGATTAGACTACTAGTATATCACACCGCAGTTATATGTATTGCTTATGTTACATTGCTAAAGATGTGCATTTTCCCAAATATAATCATACCAGTAAATAATATGAACTGGTTTTATGTGATACAAAGAATGTCCAGTAGCCTCTATGTTGAATATAGACCACCTCAGTTTGTGCATTACACTTTCATTACGGTGTTTAGGGAATAACAGTCTTTTTAGTCTTAATTGGGTTTTGTAGTAAATGCTAATTTGTTATAACATTACCAATATACTAGGACATTCTATTTACTGTTAATTGATTTGAAAAGAAATTTTATGCTTTAGTACATGGAATATCCCAGGTTCATACTACTGTTCAAATTTTGAAAAGTAGCAAGTAAATGAAAAAAGTGTCAATCTGAAATAACTTTGTCAGTTTTTGCTTAGTTGTTTGGTAGTACAAAGGAATGCTGTAATTTGTTTTGAAAGATTAGTGGTGCTTTAGTATAGAGAATTTGCTCAGACTCTCTGATCCTTTAAAAAGAACCAGGGTGTGAATTAGGCTTAAAATGTGGTCTTGAGTTTTGTAGATCCTTCTGTATCTATGATGTTTTTAAAATTTCCAGCTTAAATTTATGTGTTCTATCCTAGATTATTGTTGAACCAATGTTTTCCTTTACTGTAATGTTCTCTGTCTGTGCTGCTTTCCTCTCTAAATATTTATAGAGCCTTTATCTATGATCTCTGTCACTTTTGTTAAGTTAAACAAACACAGCTGTTTATATTCTCAGTAAGATACAGTAGGTCATCTTGTGTACCCGTTTTTTTAAGTATGAATTGGACACTTTTGGTTACAGGTGACCACAATTTACAGACAGGCACTTTAGAAAGGGTGCCACTATGTTGTTGAGTATTATATTAATGTTGGATTTTTTTTTTTTTCCTTAAGAAATGCCTGTCCTGATAGTTGACAACCTTCAGTTGCTCCAAAGGGCTGTTTTTGCCACTTCGCCTGCACGTGTGCATTCAGAAGGAGAAACAGCGTATTCATTTTGGTACAAGATAGCTTGCCACGGTTGGAACTCCTTACATACTGATCTCAAGCTCATCTTGTTTAAGTAGCTGATACCCTTAACTGAGCACTTAGAAATATTTGTAAGCATAACAGCATTTAAGTATGTGTTTAGTCTACATTGATTCAATACTGCCATGAGAAGAAAATGCATTTTGTAATTAGGACCTGAATAAAAGTATGTCTTGTTGTTCTTAGTAGGAATGTGTTGGTAAAGGTAAAGACTGTATTTCTTCTAGTATCTTCAAGTATCTAACTCTTTTCCCATTCCTCTGAAAATCTTGAGGAATAGGACAAACAAGTGGTGTTCAGTAAAAAAACCCCACAACCCTGCTGTTATTACAGAAGTTGTTTTAATTCCCAAATGAATAATGAGTTCCTAAATCACCTACAAAGTCTTTGCTCCATCTGGGTAGTAGGAAGACATCTCGGATAATGCTGAGACTTCAAACATTAAATCTAGGTGCACTTTCAAGATAGTTAACACCAGTTTGTTCATAAACAGGAAAAAAAAAAAGCATTTACATTTTGAACTTTGCTTGCTCTTAACATTATAATGATAATGCTAGAGATTAAAATATCAGTTCTTCTGCTTCTGACAGCTGCAAGTAAGTTCACCTCTGGGGCAGAATTTGGCTGAAGCTCAATTGCATATACCGTTTGCAAAAAAAACAGGCACCTGGGCCTAGGAGTCAATTGAGAGGTTTACTTAGATGAACAGGCTGGAAAAAAGGAGCTTCTTGCTTTCCTAAGTTGCTGGCTCAATTAATGTGCACTGATTAAAATGACCAGTTGCCAGGAAAAGCTTGACTTGGAGGTCAGTGTGAAAAAATTTCGAGTAGGGCAATAAAAGGGCATGTTAAGACTGTGAGAATTCAGGCTCTTCAATGTTCAAGTATTTCAGGATTAGCTTCCAGAGCCCAATTTGAAGCTGCCTCGTGTTTTCTAACAGTATCTCTTAGAAGAGAGGAACTTGTAGGACCCTTGGTGGCCTTTGAAAGAACAAATGATCCTGCTGCAGCTAGCTGCAGGATAAGCAGGAGTATTTCAGTGACTGTCTTGATGAAATTAGGTGCTGCTTTCTTTCTAAGACTTCCGCATTGGCTGTTAATCATTCTGAAGTACTGGAAGCATATCTGGAAGGGCCAAAGGAGGAGAGGAGGAGCCCTATAACAAATGAGAATTTATTTGAAAACTGGAAGCACTAGAGGTGGTTGAATTGGAGCAGTACCTGGAATTTCTTGAAAGATTCTGGGTTGTGTCGATTTGCATATCTGTTTATGTGCAGATATTCTTCTGTTGCTGTCTCCTGCTTAGGATTACTGCAGACAACAGATGTTCTTATGTTCTTTTTAGTAGTCATGCCCATGTCTTAGTGGGGAAATAATAATGGGAACACCCATTGCCATTTTCACTAGAGAAAAGAGCAACCTAAGCTATGCAGTCTGAGATGCCTTCTAAAAGGGGGTTGCTCAAGGCCAGGATTGAGACATACTGGTTGGACATGGTGATTGCCATGAACTGAACTGCTGTGGTTCATAACTGTCTTGTAGCTAGGAAACTTCAGGCTCTAGCTTTATCTGGCACCTGTCAGGAGTAATAATTCATGAGAGAGGGCTGACTCTTTTCTCCCTGCTTTCACACACAGTACACAAATTTAAGTAATTTTTGGTTATTGTGCATTTTGAGGGTGTGTTTGCCCACAGGTTTGCATTTTTAATACGAATTAAAATGAGACATTAGCAAGATTTAAAAACACTTGGATTTTTTTATGAAATTGGCAACTTTTCTTGGATGTTTGGGAGACTGTAGAATGCTTTACTGCTAACTGCCCTAGAGGACTGGCTGAGTGTTTCAGCCTTCTGCAAGGCTGCTTTTCACCAAGTCTCTTGCCCCATGGAGAGAGTAAGTGAGCTCTTCAGTCTAGTAAACAGCTGCATGATATTACAGTGACACATACCGTATATTCCTTAGCTTCCAAATGCTTGTGCACCAAATCTGTTCCAACACATGACTGAGATGTGTAATTTCTAGTAATGAATTTCTCAGCTTTCTTCTTAGTTAAGTCTTACCTATTCATTCTCCTCACCTGATGTCTTTTGCAAGCACCCCCAGACTGCTTTTCACCTTGCAATCCAGTTCTGCCTAGCAAAACATGAAAGAAAACATTTCCTGTAAGAGATGATTGATTATTATGGTGATCACATGGATAGAATCTGCAAAGCAATATTTAATGCACATCTGTGCATTGGAGTTGTATCCACATACACTGTTTGTACTAGTTATGTAAAGGCTGTCACATTTGGTATTGGGATTTCCACGTACATGATACTTCTTTGCAGAAATCATCCTTTGAGTTAAGCAGCCAGCTTGCGTGCACGTTTACTTTTTTGTTTCCATTTAAGTCAAAGGCTTGTAGAGCCTCTTAGGAGTTTAAGTAAGACTCTTGACAATAGTCATAAAAGAACAAAGTGTTTCAGATGTACTGTTTATGTACAGAAATATTTGAGGAACCTGAATGACAAGATGGATGTGTAGGATTCTGTGGGATTATCAAGCCACATTGTATATCACTGTGCTTGAGATGTGAATGTCCTCTGTTATGTTGTCTCAGTATCCTGCTTGTGTATTGTTCATGGAATGGGAGTCGTGTTCAGAAACCAGCAAAGCCTTGTGCTGCTCTGCTTCCTCAAGAAAGGCATTGCTTCTGGTGTCAGTGTGATTTGTGGGGGAAGGAAGTCGTATCATCAAAGACTAGGGAAACCAGTGCATCTAGACTACTACTCGCAGGGGAGAGGAGAAGGCAGCTCAGAGGAAGAGCTGGATTTCAGATCATATCTGAATGTATGCTTTGCATCCAGCTTTTTCTAATACAGGGTTCTCTGACTCTTTAGCATCTCTTGGGGATAGGAAAGGGGACAAAACTGTGAGTCACCACCAGAAACTTTCATACTTGTTAGACTGTGTGATTAGTGTTGCAATCTCCTAGATGGTGTTTGATCCTGAAGTCAGGGTCTGTATATGTGCCAGGAAATAAGGGACAAACTGTTTTTAAAAACAGTGATAAAAAACAATACCACAGAAGTGTGGAGCTAAGTAGGCTTTACTCTGGTTTGTTTCGTGAGCTAGCGTGTGTTCATCTTCTCAGTTGCTTTAACATAGCATAGTCTATCCTGAATCTCAAGAAATATTTTTGAGACCTTGTATTCTAGAAATGATTGGCAAGCCAGCCTAAGTATAAATTGGACTTCTACTAGTGAGTGAGCTCCAATTCCAGTTGAATTTATAGCAGTTTACCAAATGAAATAAACTGTACCAGGAACAAGAAGTTTTGATCAGAAGAACAAAGACTGTCAAGTGACATCAAGTTACAAAGATGCTGCTTGCTGCTGTTGTCTTGAATAGACTTAAGCTGAGGTGGCAGAGACTTAGATGTGACATAAATCTAGAGTAACAGAAGTGTGGATCGGAATATGCTTTTCTAGAGTGGTCAGCTTACTGTTTGCTGACTATATTTAATTTACTAAAATAGGTAATTTGGTCTGTTCACCCTTTGTTTGAATGTCATAGCCCTTTGTCAAGCAGTCAAAAGTGTATTCATTGCTTGACCAAAACGTGAATAGACTGTCAGATATGACAGGGCATATGTATGGAAAGCGATGGGGATGCAGGCATTCTAGTCAAGATCAGCTCTGCTGCTTTGAGTAAAATTGGCAAAAATAAGTATACAACTCAGAACTGGCCAGAGACATGCAGAAGTCAAACGTCTGTCCAAATCAGGGCCCGAGTACCTAGGAAAGGAAAACCCTACTGCTGGTCTAAGATTTGGTATTCTGGTGGTCTTCTGGTGTGCACGGCTCTGGTGAACAGGCAGCACTTCTTCAAGTCCTGTACATTAATTTCCTTTAATTTTGTGTCTGGTTATTGTATTTTTTTTTTCCTGAAGTCACTGGTGTGGTCTTTTGCCTGATGTTTTAAGAGTTTTTAATTTTTTTCTGATGTGAATAATATGTGGACTGAGAATTCTCAAATAAAATGTTCTGTGGAGCACTTCTATTCTTGTGTATTGTTCATGTAGCCATAGATCATGCAGCTCAGAACTTGTTTGTTTATTTAGTGATTCTTGTTCTAATTTTGCTTGGGGCTATTCTTAATGAATGGAAAGCAAAATATCAGAGTAGAGCAAAGGGTAAAGATCTGATGACAACCTGTGGAGTTATGTTACGTCCTGTTAATAATAGACACGTAGGCCTTAGTCTAGGAAAATGTATACTATAATGGAGCAGTATAACCAAATCCTAATTCACTGACATATAAAAAGATGCTCTTGGATAAGATTAGGTAAAAGTAGAATTAACTTGGTTCATTTTGGTGAAGACACCTTAAGTATCCCTGAAACTTGTACAGCTAAGATTTGAACTACAAATTTTAGGGGTAAATAAAAATAAAAGACCCAGACAGCTGTTGACAATACAACCTGTATTTTGGCATGGATCTAAGTGTCTGAATCTCAGAAAATTAGCATAAATTATTAGGTAGCTATTGAACTTATGTCTGTTTGTGATAGTGTGTGTACGCTTACCTGAATTTTTTATTTCTCCTCTCTGGAGAATATGTCTTGTTGGTATATTTTTATTTCTTTCTTTTTAAGTGGCTTGCATTTAATACTGTTTTGTTTGCTATATTATAAATAGTTTCAGCTAAATACATTTCTAATGTATCTAGGTGGAAAACACATATATTTATGTTGTGCTTTCTTGCAGGGGCTGGTGTTTTTTTCCTTTCTTGTGCTGAAGGAGAGCAGATCAGCTTTCTGTTCGACTGTATCGTCCGTGGCATCTCCCCGACGAAAGGCCCTTTTGGTTTGCGTCCAGTCCTACCAGGTTAATATAGGAAGTATAGAGTAACTGAGCAAAGTAGGAACTTGCTGTGTCTATCTCTTATTACTGTGATTCTAAGAACAGCTTGCAGATGTGAAGAGTGTAGAAAGTGCAAAGTGGTTTTTCATTCTGAAATCTCACGGTTCAGATTTATCAGTTGAATGTACCCAGTTTCCCTGTGCTGCTCTGGCTCATTCATATTTCTGGTGATACTGCTAACTTTAGTCTTCCTTTACTTAACAATACTAAAATATGGCAATTTGAATTGAAAGGACCCTGCATTACTATTTTGATACTTTAATGGAAAACTAACTTACGAAGCATTTTAGTTCATCCAAAACACGACTAAGTCTTGCAGACTTTAGAAAACTTTGTCAGGTCTCCACATCACATCTCAGTGTTGCAGCTTGAGCATCTTTTCTGATGTGCAAGAAGGATTAAGTTCCTTTTCCATGGTAAATGCTGCATGCTCTGTAGTGTTCAGAGGAAGTTAGATGGTATCATAGTAAGCCTTGTTGCCTTTTGACTTCAGCAGATGAAGAAAAATAATATTGATACAGAATGACTGTCAAACAGGGCAAGAGTGTGAACATGAGACTTCAGAAGGATATCTGTGAAGTGGCAGTTGGATAAAATAGTGGGAATAGGCAGCAAGAATGGTGAAGGATGAAGCAAGATTTTTGGGAAACACGTAGAGTTTTTAAGTATTAGGCAGTTAATAGGTGTTTGACAGGATTTTATTGCTGTTATAAGAATAAGATAATTGCAGAAAGGAAATGTGATGGAAGAGATTAGATCTGGATGCAGAACTTGTGAAATTATGAAAATTTTGTTAGGGTAAAAAATTCATTTTTTTTGTTGTTCATTTATTATCTAATGCAGAAGCTTGCACAGACCTGTTTAAGGCACATGCACAATACTAGTGATTCATCTGTAGACTAATTTTCCTTACTAAGTGTGCTGTTACACACAATGTACTGGATTGCTTGAAAAGGTCAGGTCTTTACCAGCTGCATAAAGTATCTGGCATGAGGATTGAAATTCTAGTTATTAAATAGATTAATCATCTGCACAGCTCAGGTAACTAGATCATAACTTCCAGACTGAGGATTCTACTAAGAAACATATATAGTCAGTGGTATTCAAATTTACTGCAGTGCAGAATTCTACACAGCCACAAGTTTTTATATGCAGAGGTCTGCTTTTGTGTAACTTAAAAGCTTACCACAGTTTGATATTTGACTTTTTTTGCTGTTGTCTGTGCCTTTCTGACTTAAATATTAAATATGCTTGAGTAGCTCTTGGGTATTTTTAAGAAATAAAAGTAAAGGGCAGTTGTACAGAGAAAATAATGTAATGTGGTGAAAGAATGTCACATTGTCAGTGGACACCAGTGCCCACAGCAGAAATGGCATCTAGATATGTTATGCAGTCATCATCTGCTTAGTCTGCCTTTGCAAAAAGGGTATGGAAAAAGTCACTGGCTTCATTCTACCATAGGAAATTATAAAGACTGGCTTGAACAGGACTGAAAAATTACCAGTTTTCTTACTTTTGACTTGCCATCATGTTTCTTTGAAGCAATGTGAAATGTCCACTATCCAAAAAGAGTTTGTGCAATGCATGTGCAAGGGATATTTGTTCAAGTACAGTATTCACATCTTTTCAGGACTGTATTTTTAAAAATATACCTTACTTCTTTAAAAGGTTGGTGTTCTTACAAGATAGATAAAAGATTACTGTATGTATTTCTAATATGTCATCTAGAAAATGTCATGAAAATTCTGTGCAATGGAACTCATAAACTTCCCTGATTATGGCAAGATATCAAAATCTGGTCTAATCTGTCATAGCTGACCTGCTTTTGGGAACAGGTTAGAATAGAGAACTCCAAGATCCCCTTCAACTTGAATTATTCTGTGACTTTTGGAAATAGGTATCAAATCAAGGTGAATATTCTCATGATAAAAAAAATCTATTATGTGTACATTCAAAATAAAATGAAAAGGGAAAAGAACGTTAGATATTTTACAGTTTACTACTATGTGGTACTTACCTTGAGAGTCCATTAATTCTGCAAACTTGTACCAAAATACTCCCAGTGGTATCAGATTGGATGTCATTGACTTGTTAAAGGCTGTATGATCAGGTCTCAAATTTAAGGCATGGCATTGAGTGGGAATGCAAAGGTACTGTAGGTATCTGGTGATGGTTTAGGCAGTTCAGTGTTTTAAATAAAGGACTTGAATGACAGGATATCTTTAGATGGCTTGTTTTCCCCAGCTACTAGTTGGAGGATAATTGCTGAAACTGGCCACATTTTAAATTTTTTTTTGTATTTTTTTTTGAGAAGGTACTTAGAAAACAGACCAGAAAATTTTATGTTCTTGTCTTGACAGAAGTCTAGGTATTGACATAGTTATGAATCACTGATTGCATGGTTTGTAATCTATACTGAATTTGCATGAATTTTGAGAAATGCTTGTTTGTCAGGTGTGCACTGAAATCCTCCTTTTCTCTCATTCATCTTGAATGCCAGATATGAACATTGCAAGTCCCAACAGCTGATCAGAGGTATCTTTAATCAGTGGGCAGATCAGTACTCTGTAAATCTGGCTAAGGCTATGGGACAGTGTAGTCCTGCAGACTGGAAAGACCCCATGTGTGATGTTGATAGTCTTGATGCTCTCAATTTTGGAAGGTTTTTCAGGTTGTTTTGTGTCTGGAGAGTGTGCAGTGCTGCTTGCTGAGGATCTGATGCTCTTTCTTTTCGTTGAAGCTTGATACACCTTTGGCCATTGCAAGACAGCTCTGTGGCTGCCTTCTGCAGTATCTGTACCAAGTGGATCTTCCTCAAACTTTTAGGACATCTTTTCATTCCTCCAGACATCTTACAAGGTGTGGAGATGTTAGCATGAAGGTGAGGGTCCAGGCCTGATTTCCAGTGTGCCTACAGTTACAAAGGAAGACAGACAGGAGAGATGTTCAGCCTGACTTACCTAACTCTGTTTTATGAAGTAATTAACCAATAAAGATGCGTATAATCAAGCATATCTTAGGTAGCTGCTTGCTTAACTTGATACAATACATTTTTTTTTTTCCTGACAGGTGCTTACTGAACAACCCTGGAGCTTTGAATTACTGTGACATGTTATTCGCACATTACCAAATACTCAGAATCTCCCACGATGAGCAGCTGATGTGGCTTTAATGAATATCCACCAACGTAATATAAAAATAAAGTCACCATCAGGGGCATTTGTAGTTCAGCCAAACTTAATGTAATCCTTCCTCTTTGCCCCAAAGCAGTGTTTTAGAAGATTTCAAAGATAGCCTTACACACAAGATTTTTCTTTGTAGCAAGGGATCCACTTCAGTTTGGAAAATGATAAAACACTTTCTTAATAGAAGGACCTGAGTGAATCTAACTGCCTGGATTCCATGGGAGTAAATGATGTTATAGGATGAATTTGTTAAGAGCTTGGGAAATTAAGGTATTCATTTCTCTTAGAGTTGTTGGAGCTACTGTAGGTTGTTGTGTGGGCAGAAGCTGTCTGAACTTGGACAGCTGTCTCAGTACCGGTCATGCTGCTTCTATCCTGAGTTAGCAATATAGCAAATCACTATACAGTTATTTAGAGGCTTTGTATTGTGCACAGACAAGGTATAGGATGATGCCAACAAATCCAACTTTACTGTTGAAAAAAAATTGTCTTTATAATTTGTAAGCCATATTTATACATTCATATGACAGAAGGTCATAGGTTATGTTGTCCAGTAAAGACTTATCTCTAAAAGGTGGCTGCTGGTGACTTCAATCCTTAGTCTGATCTTTCAGCAAAACCTGGTTAGTCCCATCTTGTATTTTATTACAGGCCATTTTTGCAAAACCAGTTGTGGGTTTGTTTTTTTAATTATAAGTTACTAAAAAACTAATAGTTGAGTATGTGCCTTAGTAATGTTCTGAAAATCTGTATCAAGTAATCATATTCTGAGGAAAGTGGAAGGATTTTTGCTACTGACAGTTCTTTGCTGTGGGAGGGGTTAGTGTCTGAAGCATCTTGGTTTGACTAATTTGCTAATCTATTATGCCAACTTTAAACTCAAAGTGCTTGTCGAACATCTTTGTTGAATCTTTTTGGACATAAGGGCATTTAACTAGATGTAGCAGAGTAACTGGAGCAGAGGACATTCAAAAATAGATTCAAGCAGCAGCCTGTAATGCTGTATGCCATGCAGCAGATCTTTGCATAGACCTGTCTGGGTTGCACCATAGGTGCTGGTGGCCAAATCTTGTGTTTTCCTTTGGCAAAGGTCCATATGGAAGCACTGGGGGTTTTGTTTGAATAAGCAGTTACACAGGTTTGAACTAGTCAAGACTTAATATGAGTTGTATTGCAGGGCAGATAGGAATGGAGACCTAATAAAATAATCCGTATCAAACAGCCCTCTTTTCTGGTCTTAACGTTAAGTTTGACAGGTGTCAGACACTGACAGCGAGCACTGTTTGAGCTTGAAGACACAGAGATCACAGGCCATCTTTGTCACGGGCATTGTTGCCTTGCCCTGTTAGAACAGCTTTGCTTTCCAACATATGCTGTTATAGAAGCACGTGTGTCTGGCTTGTTCTGCTAAACTTACCCAGATTACTGACTGCTAAAGATGGAAACCCTTGCTACACGGGAAAGAAAGTTCAGAATTGTCAATTCTGTTCCTGTGACACACTCTGATCTGTCCAGGGCAGAACAGAAAGTGAATAGAGTTAGGAAAAAGAGATGTGACAGATTGTTTCTCAGGCAGTTAATAATGTAGGGACTCCCATGGAGCTTCAAATCACCTGTCAATGCTCCTTCCCCTAACTGTGAGCTTGCTTTGACTGCTGTGTTGACAACACCAAACCCAAATCTTTTAATATTGAAAGACCTGGGATGAAAATGAGACTTTTCTTTCATAATTTCAGCTGATTTTTATCCTACTAACTCATCCACAGCAGTGTGTAGCCCTCTTCATCCTTTTTTTCCCCCTCTTATTAAATGGTTGAATTATTAGAAGTTTTTGTGGTGTGCTACTACTACCCAGTTGATCAGATACAAAAGAGTAGCAGCTGTGAGGAAGCTAATCTGTTTTATCTGTCATTAATTACTTTCCCAATGTAATTAATAACAGCTACTGAAACTTCAGATGATGAGCAAGTTAGCAGACAATAACCTTTGCAACTGCTGAACATAACACACTTGTCAGTGCTGTTTGAAGATGTAAGATTTCTCTTGGGATAATGGTTATGATTAATTCCAACATCTGGTCTTACTGTTGTGTGTGGCTGGAAGCAAAATGGTTTAGAGGAAACTGGCCTGTTCTACTGATGAAAGGTCTTCCATGCTCTTTAACTTCTAGTCTTTCTATTGGAATAGAATCAGCCTTCTTCTAACTGCAGTAATTTCAGCTGGAATGGCAAACTTGCTAAAATGTATGGGGAAAATCTCCAGTAATACATTTTAGGAGTGTTCTTTACCGTTCTAACTTGCTTTGTATTAAACATGAAGACAGAGAGCCACCAGGTTGCTTGTTTCATCTCTGAACTTGGTGACCTTATGAACATCAAGCCTGAAAGCACTGTCTTTGTAAATAGGTGATCTGGAATGGAAGGTATCAGTTTAAAGACTATGACTTGGAGTTTATGATTTGGTTTTGTAAATTTGTAGGATGAAAGAGGTAGTGTCCCATGATGATAAAATTCTCAATGAGTCAGTGAAGTGAGGATGTATTTTACAGGTCACATATTATTTTTCAACTCCTCTAGACCCACTGGATGCTAATTATCTCTGTAGCTATCGCCTTTGGTGCTGTGTTCGTCAGGGTTCTGTCCCTGGTGGCAGCGCTTACAGATGTTGCATATAATCTCTGAAAGTCTTCGATACTTAAAATTGTAACTTACATGTAGCAATTCTCCAGGATGTGCTTGAAGGTAGATTGCACCATATATTTATATATTTTCTGATCAGCATTTTTCCTTCCTGTAGTAGAAAGTCAAATACAAGAATATCTAACATTCTTATCTAACACAAGAATGTCATCTTTTTCTTTCCTCCTTCTTCTATATTTTCCATGGGCTTATTTATTTATTGATTTATTTTCTGTGTCTTTTTAAAGATCCAAGTGCAAGTCCAGCCTATTCAGAAGAAAGATTGGCTAATGCAGCTTTGCAATTAGAAAAGCGCTTGAGCTTGCTGTCCCATACAAGTCGCCAGGGCAGTGGAGGTAAGAAATAACTTTAAATAATAATAAATCACGTTCCTTCTCTTCCCAGGCTTTAGAATTGAGTGTATGTATCTCATCTTATTGTAAGATGCTGTTACAGAGAAAATTCAAGATATTTGATTTAGTTGCTGCTGCTTGTGGGGCAGCTCTTTAACAGTAATGTCTAAAGTCCATTGATGTTGATTATAATTTTTCAGCTAGCAGATTGAGTTTTGCATCACACTCTTAACACAGAAAATCCTTTAGTATGATGAATCCTACTGAATTTGTGCGTGAGGAACTTGTAAGTGTTACTATTCTTGTTCTTTGTGGTGTTATCTTTACATGTCCCATCTGGAGTTGTTCATGTATCGATGCAGAATTGGTGTGTAGCGTTGGATTTGTACAAGGGCCTATGCCTTGAACTGCCATCTGAATGGCAATTTTATCTTATCATTCAGATAAGATTTAAATAGAGGAAAAGTAGTACAAATAAGATAATTTGGTTGATTCAGATCAAATAGAAACATGAGAATGTCTTACGTGGCTTAGGGTTACAGTAACGAGGTTTTCTTCAGAGCATTCTCAGTTTTCTGAGTGTGGGACTGTGACTATTCCCTGCCATATGTGAGGAGTATCTAAAATAAAGCAAATTAACTGTACAGAAGTAAAATATGGTTGAAAAGAGGGAGAATGTGGTGTATGAACTCTAAAAATTTAGCCCTGATTGCATTATGTTTCATAATGAGGTAGGGTTATGACAAGATAACTATTTGCATTTTATTTTTCTCCTGGGGATAGGAATTATTGCAGGAATTCTGTCTTTCTGTCAGATGTTCCCTTTACAAAAAGCAGATGGACTCTGAGTCCTTTCTGTTTGTACATACTTGCCATGCTTCAGTCTGTTGATTGTGTTTTAAACATAGTTGATGTGTTCTCTTCTAGCAGACGATAGAAGTCTTTCAAGCTCATCTTCAGATACTAGCCACTCGGATGTTAGTGTTGGGAGCAGATTGACTATTTGGCCTGAACAATCTTCAGCCAGCACTTCTCAAGAGAGTCATGGATTGGCAGCTGCAAAGGGCATTCATCTTGGGGAAGAAAAGACCCTTCCAGATGGGGCACGTGGCACTACTAAACCACCTCCAAAGCCACTCCGATCCAGACAGCTACAGGAAATAGGTCGTCAGAGTTCTTCTGACAGTGGAATAGCTACTGGCAGTCACTCTTCTTACTCTGGAAGCTTCTCTTCCTATGCTGGGAGCTTGGACATTTGCCATGGTGATGAGTTTGGATCGTTGCTAAGCTTGCCACTGAACTTTCCTTCGGATCAGAATTTATGTACTTGTCCTCACAGTGAGCCCCAGAGAGGTGTGGGATCAGAGTATCAGGTTCCTAGCTCTCTCCGACATATTTATGATATACCCAGGAGTTTGTTACAGGCAGCTTCTAAAGATGTGCAACTGAAGAGTGCAGATTCCACACTACCCAAGGACCAGGCTCTGTCACCTCAAGGTGCTAGTGACCCAAAACTGCTACTGCCACACTTGGAAGCACGGAAGGTACCTGAACACAGACAGGACAGAGGAAGGCCTTCATCCTTACTTGCAGAAAGCAGCAAGGACTCAAGTGATGAGACATATGTGGATTTTGTTTCGAGGTGGTCAGACACAAAACCACAAGGACAGGTGTCAAACTCCAAAAGTAGTGAGTTGTCACCATCTAGTGGGGCCTCACCTGACCCCTATGACACATGTAGCCCCCATCTTGGGATGACAAGAGCTCTTTTTTCAGCTTGTCCAATCTGTGGTGGACTAAAGGTAAATACCTAATGCTGAGCAGATGCTAACAAGCCTTTCTTAATACAGCATGATTACTTTAAAATTACTTAAGTTGCAGGTCATAAATACTGTTATTTCCTTTATAATTTGAGCAGGTAATAACTTGTGTGTTGTTTATGCTCAAGTTGACAGGCTTAGCACACGGTCTTCGCAAAATCTGCCTGATCAGGAAAACACTGAACAATATAGGCCATCAGTTGTTACCTTTGAATTGGCCCATTTTGGCTTTGGGTGTATGTGAGTGGCTTACAGTAACAGAAACAGAAGCTTTACAAACACTGAGAGGGCTGAATTTGTCATATAATAGTAATCTAGCATGAAGGACATTGATCTTTCTTGCTGCTGGTATTTCAAATGAAGAAGGAAGGGAGGTCAAATAGTATGCACTGCTGCTCTCAAGGTGACCACCATGCATATTTTTATTTTAACGATATTTTTATTTATTGTTGTAGTTTGAGTGTGTCTTGCACAAGAAGCCAGATTAGCAAAGCTTCTCTCTGGGGGTAGAGAAGATAGTCAAGTCAGCATGGCAATCTATAGCAGATCAGCTAATCCAGTATTATAGCTGGCCAACGACAGATACAAACTCATTAGTGGTCTTGCTACCAGGACATCGTATTTGCAGAGAAAATTTGGCTTTGATCACCGGTCACATAAAGACTTAAAACTGAAAGTATGGTGATTCATATGCTTTTCTACACAAATTTTCCAGCATCTGTGTTACTATGACTGATATTTTCATAATTTCTTGTC
This sequence comes from Chloroceryle amazona, assembly GCA_027560015.1. Taxonomy (NCBI): domain Eukaryota; kingdom Metazoa; phylum Chordata; class Aves; order Coraciiformes; family Cerylidae; genus Chloroceryle; species Chloroceryle amazona. The sequence goes on from JANHFX010004989.1 coordinate 23,372, forward strand.
TTTTTATAGTGGTAGGCCTTTTACATTCATTTACATTGTGTGAAGAAAAGGTATCTGTTTTATCTTCTGGAGAAGAATTTTTTTTTTGTGATTGTGTTTGCTAAACTAGAAGATGGTAAAGCTGCTTGTGTTGGTGAGCTGTTGAAAGGCTGGCAAGGTTAGAGGGAGTGCTTAAAATAAGGAATGTGTGAAGTAGAGATTCAGCAAGAGAGTTTGAGGAATTAAATACTTCAATGGAAGTGTGTACATTTTAATTAAGCATGTGAGATTACGTAAATCACTGCTATGAAATGGGCTCGTGTACAGTAAATTAAGAAAGAAAAATTAAATTATAAATTTGAGGGAATATTTTCTACTCATGAAGTGCAGATTGTGTGTTTGCACCATTGACTGCCTTCATGTCTGAAAACCAGAAAAAGCTCTCAGTCTGAGGGGCTTGTGTAGCCTCTGTAACTGCACCTTGGGCACTACTTTTTCATGTAGTTGCAGCATTTGGGAGGGAGGGAGACACTGGTGTGACAGGTCTTATAAGAGTGTATCTACATTGGTTATTCTGATCATTGTTCTTTCAAGACCATCCTTACCAGCCATCTGCACCAAAGGCCCTCACTAGCCCTCTAGCCTAATCCTGAAAGCTTGGCTGGATGCAAGGCCTGAGATTCAGCCTTTCACTTCTTTCTGCAGTGCAGACAGCTGGGTGCATGGCAGTGCATCTGTTGCTGCCTTCTGGTGTCTGCAGCCTGTAGTTAGAGAGAAGTTGGGAAAAATGCACACTTCTTCCAAGAAGGGCTCAACTCTGGGATCAGAAAGCTCCAAGGTGGCTTTGTTATAGCCAGTGAAGAAAGAATTAATTAAGGTACAGTTATCTCATGTGGTCAAAATATTTCTGGGTGATCTGAATTGTCAGTTTATACATTAATTTATCAAAGATTACCCTGGATGTTTGTAGCAGACAGGAAGCTGAAAGCAAGTATTCTATTTTATATCTTCAAAGGCATTGAAGGCTAAATTGTGTCACTTCTTCAACTGCCTGTTGACCCCAACAACATACACATTCTCATATTTTATTACCAAGTGCTATCAGGTTTTATAGTGTTTCTAGTTGCCCTAATGATAATAGTTGGCGAGTATTTTGGGAATTGTCAATCTTAACAAAGTTAGTGAGAGAAACACTGATGCAATCCTCTTGCTAACTCTTGGTTTAGTGTAAGATATGCACATCTGCCTTTTTTTTCTACCCATTTGTAAGCAGTTGGGAAGGAACTCTCATTAAGTGGAATGAATTCATGTGGGTTTGTTTTTTTTTTACTTTTGAAAGAAAAAAATAACCTTTGATACAATGTCCTGAACTGTCAAGAGGAATTATATTAGCAGCATTTAATGGACACCATCTTTGGCTTTCCTCATGATGAATACAGTAAAAGCATAAACTAAAAAAAAATAACCAAACAACAAACTTATTCCTTGTGCTCTGAACAGAATATGTTTAAGATGCAGTTAGGACCAGGAAGAGTTGGTACAAGAATTAAGGAAGACACCAGGTTTTCACAATTATTCAATTTCATGTTCAAAAGGCTTTAGTGCACTAGTGCTCAGAGTTCTTTTGCAATTTCAAGTTAAGCTGTTACTTAAATAGGGTTGATGGTTCTTAAATACCTGCTATTTATGTGAGTGACCTGAGTAGAGGAAAGCATATAGCAGTAATAAAGGATATAAGCATTGGTTTGTTTTCTGTCCTCTATGTAAACTTTGGCAAATTGAGGTTAGGTTTGCATATGTTGCCTCTGTGTGTTGGAGTTCAGCATGTGAAGAGTTGGAGATAGGTTGCGGGATGAAGACATGCGTATGTGGAAGGTGTAGTGGTGTTCGTGATTGGGATTGATTTGGTTAAGAACCACCTGCTCCACCAATGACAAGGATGATGATGAACATAGGGAAAACATATCCTGGGAAAACACCAAGGTTCTAATGGAAAATAGGGCAAGGAAATCTTTCTGTTTCATTCTGGATGGAGAGTAGAACCAGCATGAAGAAAGTCAGTAAATATTGCTTCTATTACTTCTCTATAGTATTTCATGTTAGACTTTGGGGATGAACAAGCAAGCATGCAGGGTGTTTTTCCTTCTGTTGTATGTCACTGTAGTGTACTCGAGATGTCCTCCTTTACAAAATTCACAAGGTGTGCCTTTGCTATGTAATTTTTGCCTAGGTGATTTCAGTGGTATAGATGATTGCAGAGATGAATTCTTTGTGTATTGTAAGTATATTTTAAGCTCAGAATGTTGGATTATTACGGGATTTCTGAGTAAGCTGTAGAGATTTATTATTAGATTTATTACATTTTCAGCTACTTACCTAATACGTATTTGATGAATAGAATTTCACTGTATGCTTGTTGCTCTGTAACTTCAATTGATGGTATAGTTTGAGAAATTATGTCAACCTTTTTATAGGGTGTCTTTTTTTACACCACCATTGTTTGTAAATTTTCTTAGAAGTCTGAAAAATAAAATTATTTTCCAACTGGTTTGTCCTTTTGCATCTGAGAAGTACTGGTTTTAGTTTTGCTTTGCTTTTTATCTCTTGACCTTTATCTTCTTGCAAGTTGAATTAATATGGAATGATTATAGCTGTCTCTCTATGCTACTTAGTGTGATACTCAAATCACTGTTGACAGCTCTAAATGTGCCTATTAGTAGGAATGACTTTTATGTATGTCTAGCTCACCCTAAACTCATATTTATGTCAGTAGGACTTCTTATGTATATAGAAATACAGTCTTGATTACTGCTTTTGTAGTTAACTTGTGATAGAGGAGAGCAGAAAGTGTCAGTTTGTGTGTGGCTGTTACTCTTGATCCTGTATTGGTATTCAGCTGTCTACTTCAGTTGCTCTTTTAAAAGTACCCAAACCTCCTTGGAGACAGTGGTCCCAAGGAGTCTTGTAGACTTTCAGTCTTGTAGAAACTGCTTAATTTTGCATTACAACTTTAAGGGAAGGCATGTACATGTCTGTACTGGGATCCTTGAGCCAACGCTTTACTCAGTATATTTAATCACACAGCACCATGTCCCTGCAGATCTTGGTAATTCCATGAAAACTTTTGTGAGTGCAGCAGAGTCTGTGTGTAGATCTAGAGCTACTATGAGTATGTGTTTCCATTGTGCATTGTAAACCATGGAGATACTAAGTCCAGAGAGAAGCAAGGATGATGTGTCCTCAGGCAGCGAAGGGGCTTGAACTGTAAAGAGCATCTTGCACGGAGGTCTGTTTTGTGGTCTTGCCTAGATTGATTTAACCAAGGTCAAGCACAGCCTGTAACTGAGTTGGGAATATAGCCTTGGTCTTTCAAAATCCTTCAGATACCTGTTAACCCTGGATTTAGCTGGTGTGGCTCCTTTCATTGCAGATGCTGCTTTTAAAAGTGGTAAAAGAGAAGGCTTGTGAGGTGTAAACTTGTGTAGTGAGATTTGAGAACTAGCAGCTGCAGAGTACATTGCTACATCCATCTCACTGAGAATGTTTCTAATTTTTTTGGCTTTTAACCATGTACTTTTCAAATGTAGTATTAAAATAGACACTAAAGAAATCACAATATATCTTTACATACAGCTCTCATGTAGCTATTTTCCTGTTGGAGCCATTAGCTCTTTGCCCATGAAACTGAACACCTTACGTCTTTATCTTGCAGTGTGTTTATTTCCATGTTTTCTCTGAAAGTATGGGAACATGATTATTCATAATTGCACACCTTTTACATCTTTTCTCAAAGATTTTTTTTGTACAGTATTGAAGTGTGATGTTGTAACTTTTTATGCCTCCTCCCACCTGCAAAGAAACTACATCAAAATTCTCTTTTGAGAAGTATGCATATGTCATCTTCTACAGCATTATTTCTAGTTGTATTTCTGCTCTAATCTTGGAATGCACACACTATCAAAACCGTTAACAGGAACAGTTTGCATCTCAGAAGAATCTGGAATTCAGTCAGTATGATTGACCTGAGTGACAGTGTATTTGTGAGGCCCTCGTATACTTTGATGACCCTTGATTCTGGGTATTATTGGCTGTTGATGTGAATTAGAACGCCTGAAACTGTGCTCTTTTCTTTCAGGATTTAAGTACAGTTGTTTAAGTACTGATTGTGTGTGAGGTGCATCCCCCATAACATTGTATCACCACAGAATGATGGGATGGCACTGGACAATGCTTTCTGGCACATTACTTATATTACACCAATTTCCCCACAACATATTTCTGAAATAGAAGAAAACCGTGATCATTGCTGTCCTTGACAATGAAATGCAGTCATTTCTGGATCTGGTTGTGCTGACAAAAGCACACACCACTGTGCAAATCAAAGGCTGGAGCAAAAGCATGTTTTCCACTAGAAAGTGGCAGAGGAAAGGGGGATAAAAGAGGTGGGTATAGTGTCAGTCTTAGAGCATGGTTTGGTTTTCCTTTTTGTAGTTATGGCCAGGACCTCAAGTTTAGTTAACTCCCATCCTCTTACTAAGGTGCTGTTAGGTCGTCTTATGCACTGTCTTGAGATGTTGATTATCAGCAGTTCACAGAGGGAGGAAGAATTTTTTCCTCTCTTCTCAATTTACTGCTATTATTTTGTAAAATATTATATGGCTTCTTTGCAATAGGCTTCACCATCAAGTAATGAAGATGACATTCATCTTCCTTTTACTTTGCTGTTGCAGTCTTATATAAGTTATCCAGCTCTTCCAATGCTGTGTTTGGTGGAGGTCACTTAGTATATGACTTTGAATTTGAGACATCACAGTAAAATACAAGACATGCTAGCCCTATCAGAACTGTGCAGATCTGACTTGCTTTAGGCCCTGTTGGAGGCTGCCTTACCTCTTACCTAAACTTTTATACTGATGATACTCTCCATCTATCATGAAAGCATCTTCACAGCATCTGTGCTAGGAATAGAGGTTTTAATCTGAATTCAGAATAATGCGAATTAAGCTCTTGGCACTTCTTGGGATCAAGCACTAAGTAGAACAGATAGTCTGTGGTCTGTAATGGGAAGAGAAGTGCCTGCCACAGAAGCCTTGGTAAGTGCAATGATAATAATACTGTCAAGAGAAAGCATCTTTCCTACACGAGGGAATATAGACAACGTAGATCATTAGAATTCATACTCTGTACTAAAGATTGGAATATTGATTTCTGTCAGAGAGCCAGTGAAGATATTGATAAACCATGGTATGGATCTTTCGTACCCACTGGAATGAACAAATGGGAAAATCTGCTTCCTCTCCTAAATACAATCAAGCTGGATAATAACTTTTATTATTGCTACAACTGATGGCTACTACTTCTTCAGTTGGGAGCAATAGTTTTTCTGAAAAGAGAGAAAGAAATGTTTTAAGGGAGGAAGAGTCTGAGGAAAAAAAGGCTGGAAAAAATTACTCCTTTATGAATGTAGGGCTTGTATAGAGGTTTTGGTTTTGATCCAGTTGTACAGAGACTCAACAGATCTCTTGGAAAGTGGCCAGAATGGAAGGTTTTCTATTCTGTGTCTTCTGAATACAAATCCATTTCTTTCTGGAAAAAAAATCCACAAAATCATAAAAGTGTTAGCAGACACTTTCTATCTTCATTTATAAAAGGGGAGAAAGTAGAATTCACCTGCAGAGGAGGAAAACACAGAAGCAAATAACTCCAGGTAGCTCTGGATTAAGATTCCTAGATTTGATGCTCATCTGGTTCATCTCCTGTAAGATCATAAACAAAGTTAATTTAAAAAACCCCAATTCTTTGACTAGTGTTTCTGCAAAATGTTTGTAATGTCTACCAACACGGTATTTTTGAGCTCGTGGATTAAAGAAGGCTATGCAGAAAATGTTCTGTTTTGATTAACAGTGAGTGATATAAAAGTAATTGCATGGCCCAGAAGGAATTGGTGAGTGACAGTAGGATAGCAATCTATTTGGATGAGATGTCTGGAGGGTAGACAGCAGCATACTGTGAGTAGATGAGAGGACTGAAAAGAGATGCTCAGCAGGAGTGTGACCTTTTCTACCAACTGTTTTTGACAGAGCTACTTAAAACAGGAAGTATGCAAATTAGTAAGATGAAATGTGTTCTAACAAAGTTACACAAATTGTGCTTAAAGATGTCCACAGCCTATGACAAGACATAGGAGTGGAATTAGTTTTCATAATTTAGGATGCCCAATATACTTATTACTTCAAGGTGTCTACAGAAATACATTCAGTCTGGCTGATAATATCCCATACGGACTTTTAATCAGATTAGGTCCTTATGGTATCAGTCATGCAGAGGTGATTCTTACTGCTTGCAATGTAACTGTAACCTCATACCAAGCAGGATTTCTCCATTCATAAAAATATTTGGTTTTCTAATATAGGCTTAGTAAAGTTTTAATAATATGGTAAAAACATCTTCATATAAGTAATATAATGTTGGCATTTGTTAGACAATGGCAAGTATGGCAAGAAATTCACTGAATAGAAAATTGTTTATTACCTGCTCCACAAAAAAAAAAAAAATCACTGAAGCCAATTTGAGGAAAGAATCACTGAAGAATATTTATATGTTCAGAACAGAATGAATACTTCCTATTGGCAGAAGAATTAGCAATTGTGAGTAAGCTGTTCTGGTAAAGAAATGCCCACCAAACAATTTTTAGGATGGACTACTTTAAAGTTGCCTTGTGATTTTATGAATTGCTTTACTGTGCATATTTATGAGTGCTCCTGCTGAAATGCTAGAGAACTTGTCTAGAGAAGAGGGAATTCATTCAAAGTCCACATTGTAAATGAGACTGCCAAATTTACCTCTCGTGCAATCATACAGGCCTGATGAAAATGTCCTGCTGAGGTCAGCAGAAGCCTTGTTTCAGACTGTAGCAGAATGTCAGCTTTCATCTGACATTCTTAAAGGCAGGGCCACTGAAATCAGTGTAATTAAAACATTTGCTTCATTAGAGAATCAGCTGTGCATGAATTAAAAGAAATAAGTTGGATCTTTGATATCTAAGACAGATTTCAATCCCTGTCCCATAGTAGAAGAGAGGGGTTGATTGCTCTGGACCTCGGGAAGTACAGAAAGAATCCATAACAACCTTTGGCATTCTTGCCATGCTCTGCTTAGTGTTGGATGCATTTTACAAATGTGGGTGCTGCGCAATGAAGTCAGCTCTCTACTGAAGACTCCTGGCAGGAATTTGTGATGGAAAAGTGCTGATGATGGTCTTTTGGGTGCTGCCTCACTTGAAATAGGGGTAGAATCCCAGTGTGTGCAAGAGAAGTTTGAGATCTGGACTGACTGAGGAATTTTGTGTATGGTTTTATTACTGTGGCTCTGACCAGCTTACCTCAGTTTATCTAGTTGTATAGTATCAGTATCTGGATAATGTTTACTTCCCAAGGATATTCTTAGGACTGATGGGATGGTGTTTCTACAGTACTTTAGGTGTGGACAATTCTATCTGTGTGCTAAAGATTATATTAAATATGTATGTTTTCCAGGCTGCAGTGAGAGCGACGGAAAGTTGTTTGCCTTTCAAGTTAACTGTGGACAGAAAAGGAACTCGTAAGAGTTATTAAAGAAGAAAATCAACCTGCCAGGATGGAGCAGCTGCTTTACAATTGTTTTTTAAAATACTGGGAAATCTATCACTAATTTTTAGAACTTCAACAAATAGTTAAAAGCCATTTTTCTATTTAAGGAAAGACCACAGAGCAGTGCCACTCAATACATTATTTCAACAGATATTTTTTCTGCGTGAAAGTGAACTTGAAAAATGGTGTCTTTCAAGAACTGCAAAGTTACTAGAAAGAAGTTATCAGTGCAGGAACCTTTACACTCAGTGGATTCAGAAAGTCTACAACTGAAGGTTGAAAATCGGTTCTTTCTAAGCATGAGATTAACCTGATAGTTTAGTAATTTTCTAGCATTTAGAAAGGAGAGAATTGCGAAGAATGTGCTTGAGATTCAAGCAGAGATGTAGTAACAGAGGAAGAAAAGAAAAACATAATTGTATTATGTGGGTTTTTTTCACGTATTCTTTTCTTAAATCCTTATGTAAAGGAATATTTCATCAAATCTAATTTTGCAAATTTTGATGCAGTGATTTATTTATTTTGTTGTTTTTTTAAGGTCACAAGTCATTTTGGCTAAATAGAGATTAGGTAAAAGTCTGAGTTCTTTCTCAGTAAAGGATGTGAGAGCAGATGATCACAGGGAACTTCTGGAGCAGTCTGAGCTGTCTGAGGATCTGCAGTCAAGTATTCAGCTAGTCAATATCTCCATCTTAAGTAAGTAGATACTTATTGTTGAATTTCCTTGGTGCTGGCTAAACAGCTCGAAGTGTAGGAACTCTATAACCAAGGTGACACAATGAAACCTTAAAGTTACTGCACCTGACCAACTGAGCAAATCTTTTTTACAGTGTAAAAAAATGCTCTTTACCATGCTCTTTACCAGTTGCACACAATATTTTCTGTTCCGTTCCCAAATGACATTGTGGAGGGAAGGACTTCCTTGCGTTCTGGCCTTCTTTGCTAGTGTACTAGCATTTTGACTCTTGGATGGTTGCTTGAAAAACTCCAAACTTGCTTCAGGGAGTAATTCCAACACATGATCATAGAACAGAAGTGTGGGGAAAAAATACTATGTGCAGCTACCATTGTTTTTCCATCCCTTCTGCATCAGCTCCAATGAAGTTTGATGTATCAATATGTTTATAACAATATGTAAGTTGTGGTGTTGTTTTGTTTTGGGGTTTTTTGTGTGTGTGTGTAGAAATTTAAGACTGGGCCACCTCAGGTGGGTTGGGCACGTTAAGAGCCAAACAAGTGACTGTTAATGTGATCCATGTGATAAATGACAGCCAGGATTGGGTGATTAGTTTTACATACAGATTATAGGCTGGAGTAAAGTACTTTACTACTTCCTTGGTATTATCATTATATATTTCCATGTTTCCTTTCCTAAAGCAGGATAGAATCATAGAATTGCTTTGGTTGGAAGAGACCTTTAAGATCATTAAGTCCAACCTTTAACCCAGCACTGCCTGATCACCACTATATTGTGTCCCTCAGCACTGCATCTACACTTCTTTTAAATACCTCCAGGGATGGTGACTCCACTGCTTCCCTGGGCAGCCTGTTCCAGGGCTTTACAACCCTTTTGTTGAAGAAATTTTTTCCTAACATCCAACCTAAGCTTCCCCTGGCCTAACTTGAGGCCATTTCCTCTTGTGCTACCACTTGTTACTTGGGAGAACAGACCAGCTCCCACCTCACTACAACATCCTTTCAGGTAGTTGCGGAGAACAATAAGGTCTCTACTCACCCTCCTTTTTTCCAGGCTAAACAACCTCAGCTACCTCAGCCTCTCCTCATAAGACCTGTTCTCTATACCCTAGATTTGATAGATGAAAGCAAGCAGTCCTCAAGACTTTCTCTGAAGCAGTTAAATCCTACAGACACCCAAAGAGTAGATGGAAAAGGGGCTTTAAAGTTGCCTTTGTGCTCTTAAGTCTTGTCACATGAGGATACTGGGCTATTCACAGTATAAACTGCAGCAGCTAGCTGTCAGTCAACTGAAATGACTGCTTCAACAGCTGGGAATCAGTGGGACATGAACTCTGGCTGTGTTCCCTTTCCCCTAGCCACATCCTCTGCAGTAGTCTGGATTCTGTGGTATCCTCTGCTAATTCAATGCTGATTGGAAGCAATTTTGAATGTACAAGAAATTTGAGCCTGGAAAATATTAAGGAAATATAAACCTTTTCCAGATCTGGTATATTACAAGGACAGAGGAGTGCTAAGTGGACTATATCAGGGCTAGTAACTGTATACGTGAATCCTCCATAGCACAAGGGAAGAAGATTTCCAGATGAAGTTTGCCAATTCATGTCATTCCTTGAGACACAAAGTCAAGCAGAGCACATGTGCTATGGAGATAACTGCTATAGAAAGCTTTGGAAAGCTACAGAAATAATTATATCTAATAATTTATAGCAGTGCTTTCTGATATAGGAGAAGCCTGTGACCAGCCCCCATGCCTAGTTAAGTATCTGTATCCCTTGAAGCTGTGCAGCTTAATTATAGTTTCATTACCTTTGACAAACCATAATTTCAGTGATGGGCTGGGGATAAAGGAAAGCACTTGTCTCAATTTTACTATTTTGAGCTTTCTCTCCCTTATTTGTCCTTCTATTTCCATCCATTTCTTTCTTGTAATGATCATTGATTATCTTGTTAATGACTTTTTTTTTCTGGGAGAAGTTGACTACCCTTAACTGTAGATATGAGGTTGAAAAAGAAGGAAAATGAATACAAAGATCATATTGCACGGCTTTCATTTTTATTCTTCATAGGCCCATAATTAAGCCCTCTCTGGTATTCTCTCTGTGTGGAGCAGGATGCACAGGTTATAACAAGGATTCTTTTCTTCATGTCTTTGTGTGGAATGGACTGGAAGGAAGGAATCGAATAACTGGTCTAATGTAAATTGGCATAGCTCCATTGGCTACAAAACAAGCCCAAGTGTATTTTTAGTGCAAACACAAGCTAAGTTCACCCTGTAGAATAACACTCTTTCGCAGAAGTAGAAGAAGGAAAAAACTTTTCTTAGAACAGTCCCTAGGTGAATGTTTCAAAGTGGTAATTACAGTTTAACATAAAGTTTCTCCATGTCTAAGAATCTGTAGAGGTATGTTTAATTTGTCTCTAGCATCTGAGATTTCACTTTGCCAGCTTGTGAAATACTTTCACATTTGAGCCCTTCTCTATTTACTCTTTTTCACTGTAGCTTTAGAGTTGTAGTTAAACTCTTTATTTGCAAAAATAATCCCTTTTCTTCACAAATAGGTGACTTGGATTTTAAATCTTGTTGTGAGCAGAAAACATGAGTAAAAGGGATACTTTATGCTCTTTTGTATAATTGGTGGTATTTTTTGTTATTCAGAAACTTTTTGACAAGAATAATTGTGATAAGTTAGGGTACTTCTCAGTACTGTGATATAAGAGCTATTTTTTTCTTAAGAGTGTAAAAGTCTCTGCATGTTGTTTGAAGTTCACACCATTTCCTCATCAGAGACAAAATGCCTTATTAAGAATTGAAAGGATTATTGGACCTTTTGTCTTACATGTTTCTTCTAGCATAAATTTGCCATAAATTGCTACTTTGCTGATCAAGAGAGCAAGGCTATTTTAATCCCTTTGTGAGAACGCGTGCACATATATGTATATGTTAACAATTGTCCTTTTCCTTTATTTTCAGTCTCTCCAAGCCTCCTGCTAAACAGCCCTTTTACAATCTTGAAAGGGGCTAATGCTGCTACTGCAGCAGAACTCTGTTGTTTCTACTGGGATGTGCTATTCTAAGAAAAACTACAGCACTTCCCATTTGTCAAGCCCTTCTAACTTCACAGGTATTTCTGCAGTACTGAGATGCTCAGTGGTGGCATGGTAACTCTTGTGAACTTTAAAATACAAAAGAAGCTGATCATGTGAGGTGTTGCATCCACCTTATGTGTGTTGCAATTAAAGGCGTAGCAACCTGGTTCTGAAAGCGCACAGCTGCCGCTCAATAGCCGCGCGGTCCAAAACCACCTGACACCAACGTGGTGGGTGGCAAAATGGCGTTTATTGGTGAGCGACACGGCA
>JANHFX010004989.1:35134-60461 GCA_027560015.1 Chloroceryle amazona
CCTCCCTATGCATAACTAAGTTAGCAAAAATATCTAGTTCTATACTTTATAATAATCTTAAAAAAATATATATATATATCATAAGCTTGACCCAGCAACATATGTGCATCTTGCCTCTCCTGTTTCTTTGACTTGCTGAGCAAGAAGGATGAGATGAGAACACTACACTGCTTATTATCCGCAGAGTCAAGTCTGCTGTTACTCATACATGTTTGGGCCCCATCTGAGCCTTATTTTCACTCTTACAGTAGTTTTGCTGGAGTCTCTGCCGTGAGTGGTTTTCATTTGCTGCAGAATGAGTGGAAATGAACAGATCTATTGTACAAGGAAGCTCAGACTAGGATATATTGGGTAACCGAGTGCATTTTAAATATCAAGTGCTCCTGTAGTAGTGTAATGCTACCCCCTGTTGGAAATTTGAATATCTGGAGTATAAAGCAGAGTACATGGAATTGAAGTCTCTTTGACTTTGTATACATTACTTTGTTTCTATTGCACTTGATAGGACATTAGAAGTGCCAGTCTCTAAAAAAAAAATTTTCTTTTGCCATAAATAGGAAGATTTTCTTCCTTCAGTTATCAGAATTGAATTCAGTTTAAAATAATCTTCTTTTTATGTTAAAATTCAGCTATAGGCACAAATACCTGCATTCTTACTGTTTTTCTATAAGAATACAAATACATAATGTTGACTTTTATTGTTTATAAACATCTGTTTATTCATAAAGCCCTTTACTGCTTTTGAAAGAGAAACACATTCTGTCTTTGCATGGCTAATGCTCCAGTAATACACTATTATCAGCTGCATGCTGAATAACAGCACTCATGTTCACCTGTGAAAATGAGAAATGGTTAAAGTGATGCTGAGCCTCCAGCCATCAGGAAAAATGTGAGTTCGAATGTGCGTTTCAACTTTTTTGTTTAAACAATACATCTGGAGTTTCTGTATGTAGGAGCCTAGCTGAACAAGGCTCTGAAAAGCAAAAAAGGGAATGCAATGTTGCTATGAAAATGTTGCTAAAAATTGGCAACGCTATTTTGAATCAGAAAATCTGCCGAGTGTCTTACGCTTAAATCAAAAGTTGTTCCTTTTCAAAAAATTCCAGATCTGCTACTGTAAATTGTGATAGCTTGACTGAGGGGTTAGGGGGAACAATGTAGCTGATTTTTATTACCTGGAGGAATTGCTTGTCTTTATTTTGTCCCTAAGAATATATGATATGCTAAACTTAAGATTCTTTGGGCCACCTGTATGTGCTCTCCACTTTGTTTTTTACCTATCAAATGTGCAAGCTTCACTTGTAGTAGTACCTGGAAACAGACACAAACTTCACTGATGTGTTTACACTGGGTATTTTATATGCATTGGTTGGCATTGCATAGCTCTTTCCTCTAGAATTCTGTCAGAATACTTTTGTACATAATAAGATATAAATGGTAAAAGCGTGTTACTTGGGCTGAAAAGTTAAGACCCTCACTGTTAAGGAATTGACAGATTTACAGTTTCTCATGCCATCTTGATTTTACCCACACGTGTCCCTCTCGTATAGCCTCGTAACTGTGTTACAGCACACTCTGAAGTGTGACTCTTTGGTATGTAGTAATTCTAGGCCTGGTTTTGAAAAGCAAAAGACAAAAGCAAACCCTGTGCCTTGTTGCTGTGGCAGTTTCCTCATGCTCATGTATTATCAGCAGCAGAGCTTGAAATCTGACCCTTCAGCGCTGCAGCCGAGACTCCGACCATCTGAATTTCAGAGCAGTTGCTGTTAGCTGGCAGATGGAGATGGCTCTCATCTCAGGGTGGAGACTGGGCAGCTGGATTCAGGTTCTGGCTTTTGTGGTAGCCATATCAGAAGATTCAGCATGGCTTTTCTTTCCCATGAGCTGAGAGTTTTGGAGTCTGCTAAAATGAAGGTGTGCCTTTTTTGGAGCTAAAGGCCATACTCTGATGCCTGTGGTTCTATGCTGGTCAGTGACAAATGGCTTGTGGCTGCAGGTGGCTGGGAAGCCCAAAGCAAGAAACAGAAGGTCCCTCTCAACAGAAGCATGTCAAAATCACAGCTGAAGAGTTCCTCTGTATAAACACAAGAGGGAGAAGATGGGTACTCAAATCTGGACAAAAACTAAACAATACTTCTTGTTCTTTCTTATCTCTTGTTTAAACAATATCTGTAAATCGTAGATGAGTTGAGCTGTGATTATCTCTCAGGTTTTAGGAGATGTATTTCAATGTGACACAGAACACGGCTTGCCATTGCCAGGGAAATCACCAGCTTCATGCTTCAGAAAATAGCTGATGTTTGGGCTTGTCTGAGCAAACAGATATTTCTGAACTGGCTTCAGCAATTTTTCTGTAAGCCAATGGCTGGCTTGCAGCAGATGAAGCTGAGTAATCAGAAGTTTGTGGCTGAAATTGGAGCCCTTCACCTGAAGCATACCATGGACAGGAGTTTCTGCTTCATTTGGAGATGTTATTCAGGATCATAGAATTTAATAATTTTGTACCTTTTGTTCACAACCTGATCAACTGTTGGGGTGTTGTGAAACAGCCCATCAAATCAGATGACCTTTAAAAGTTGCTCCATGCATCTGTATTTATCTGTATTATTGACCTTTCCTGGGAACTTTGTTTTCCTTGTGGCAGCCTAAGCATTCCAGCTTTAAACTTTTATGGTTATTTGCTCCAAGAATAAGTTATAGTCTTTAATCCTCAAAGGAAGGCTGAGAAAAAAAAAATCTAGGTCACATTCTCCATGAAAATTTAAAAGCTGACCAATGTTGCAATTCATCCTCTCTGTTTATCTGTGCATTTTTTGGCATGTGTTGCAAAAAAAATCTCACAGTGCAAATAGTTGCTTCTATTACTTTTAAGTATTATTTCCTCTTTAATAACAAGAAGAATCTGGGATCATCTCATTTATGTTGAGCTTTTCTTCCAGTCTGAGTACACAGCCTGGGGCAAAACTTCATACATGTGCTTAGACTAAAGTAAATGACACCTAAAAATCATAGAAAAGTTTGTCTTGGAGGAGACCTTTACAGGTCATCTAGGCCTCTGCAATGAGCAGGGACATCTTTGACTAAATCAGGTTGCTCAGAGCCCCATCAACTTGACCTTAAGCACTTCCAGGGATGGTACATCTACCACTTCTCCGGGTAACCTATTCCAGTGTTTCATCACCCTCATTGTAAAGAATTTCTTCCTTATATCTAGTCTAAATCTACCCTCTTTTAGGCTAAAACCATCACCCTTTTTCCTGTTGCGACAGGCCTTGATAAAATGTCTGCCCTCATCTTTCTTGCAGGCTTCCTTTAAGTACTGAAAGGCAGCAATAAGGTCTCCCGAGAGCCTTCTTTTCTCTAGGCTGAACAACCCCAACTCTCTCAGCCTTTCTTCATAGCAAAGCTGTTCCAGCCTTTGGATCATTTTTTTGGTCCTCCTTTGGACCCATGTCTTTCCTGTACTGAGATCTCTTACTATGTTCAGAATAACGGAGTTACAAAAAGCTGCCAAACTTGGATGAGCTGAGAGAAAAGCTTTATTTCTAAAGATACACAAAGGGGATTACATAAGCTGTGACTGATGAGCCGTATCTGAAATGTTGACAGATATCAGGCAAATGGCATTTCATTCCTCTTGCCCGTGATGATGGAGCCCCACTCAGCATTACTATCTACCGAAGCTGATCTATTTTTTTCTTGAAAGTGTGGTTTCCTCCTTTTTTAGGAGGAAAAGTATAAAACAAAAATGCTTTGGTTCTTTGAAAATACATGCTTTATATGGAACAGCTATATATTTGTTCCTACCCTTAAAGCCAGTAATGGGAGGGAATAGCCTTAAGACAGTACTTGCCTTCTTTCTTTCCTGTCCTTCTGATTCTCAAGCCCCTGGCTTTTTTTTACACCATGGAGATGAGTTTATAAAGCAGTTGTGATGCCTTTTTTGATATGAATCTGGCAAAGGTTCCCAAAATAGGAAATTGTGCAGTACAGTATGTTTGCTCCTTTCTGTGGAGCTTATCCTGGCAGATCTAGAATTTGGGGCTGATCTGAAGGCTAAAACTCCTATGAGCAGTGCTGGAGCAGGATTGGGTATATGGTCCATGGAAAGTGGTTTGAGTATATAGAGAAAAGTAGGCATGCAGCTCTTTATATGGGACAGTACTTCTGTCTGGTAATTTTTTTAAAATAAGAACTGATCTGGCAAATCATATATTTCATGGAATTTAAAGTGAATGAAACTTTGAATGAAATAAAGTGAAAATTAAAAAAAATGGGGGAGAGAAAGACAAAGGTATACCAAGTATACACAGAGGAGGGGAAGAAACAAATCCCATTTTGACTGTAAAAAGGATTGTGTTCTGTGATGTTTATTTGCGCACACAGAAAAAACTGCTAAAGATTAGGTTCTGTTTAGCTGTTTAGGGCAACAGAGCTAATCTTTGAATAATAATCCAGCATATCAAACTAGTGGGTTCTCCTAACATTTCTCATTGAACCTAACCCAAGATATTTGAAAGCAGAACATCAAAAATGAATGTCATCTAACAGCAGCCAGATCACTACCAGAATTAAAATAGCCCTGGACATGTAGTTCATGATGTGGGATATACAAGTGGTACATATCCGTTTACTCTGGGTGTTGTAGTGGTGAGGTGGTTTGAACTGACACCCATGCATCACATAGTTCAGCACTCAGCTCTTGGGTCACTGATAAAAGAATCTACATTAGAAAGATATTTTACTTAGATTTCTGAGATAGGCAGGATTTAGATACTTGCTCTCTTAGTTATTGTCTGAATATCATAACAGGCATAACAAAAGCATATTATTTGAGTGAGGTCACCCCTTTTTGTCTTTGGTGTAATCAAGTTGAGATATATATTGTACTTTGCATTTGAAAGCCATGCATTTACAGTTGTATGTTATGCCACAATAATTTGAAGTTTCTCCTATAGACAAAAGCATGTTTTCTCTGAGTTTTGTGGAATTAAAAAAAGGTAGCTTTTAAGTCTCTGATACTATTCTTTCTCCTGAGTTGCCTTATCAGTAGCTACTGTAAGTCAGTGAAGAGCATTGCATTGGGAGGCCTCAGAGCTGCAGACATAATAGATTATGAAATGGAAATGAAAACAACAATCTTATAGACTGGAGAAATCACTTCATAACAAAAGACTGGTTTTATTTTTATTATCTCAGACTCACTTTTTTATCTAATCACATCTTACTCTTTTAGTTAGTTGTTGTCTTTCATCTATTCCCTATAATTTCAATTATTTTTATTAGTGTCCCACATCTGATATAATTTCACATTTCTAACTTCTGTTTGCCTTTTTGCATCTTTCTTTGTCAAGTATGATCTAATCTTCTAATAATGGCTTTGATGGTATATTTATTTGATATTATCTGTCTACCCTTATCAATTTTCTCTTCTTAATTTGTACATTTTTATGAAAAACTGTTTAGATTGTATTTTACTAGAACAACTAGGAATTCCAGGCATCAAATAAGACTCCATTATTGAACAAACTGCAGTTATGGTAACAAAATGATCCCTTTAATTTTCAGTTATTTCCATGATGCATAAAATAAAAGGCAAATGATGGTTTGAACCCTCATTCACATTCAGAGGTCAGAAAGCTCCACTGGTTGGTTTTAACTTGAAAGTGCATCACCAAAAAAAAAAATAAAATTCTGTAACTGAAATGTCTTTAACAGTTTGGCATGGCTGACATTTTAGTCCTCATTCTTGCAGAAGTGCTGTACTTGTGCAAGACTGAGAGGAGGGAAAACCAGCAAAACTTAATTTGCAAGCACATAAGTTTTAACTTGAATTTATTGGGGGAACAGAGCTGTTTACCAAGAAGGAGTGTATTCTGTTTTGCAAATAACAGCTTTGCTATAAGGTGAGAAGAAAACTAATGATAACAGTGTTGAGTTTGTTCTTTGTTCTTTTGCTTTACTGTTGCTTGTAACATCTTAAATGATGAAAGAGGACTCCTCTCTGAGAGATTATGTATAAACAAAGAACCAAAATAGCATTCTTTCTTCAAAGAGCTTTCAATCTCCTTTCAAGTTTTCTGCTTTCTATCTGTTTTTTCTAACCATGGGTTTGCCATAATTTAAGATATTGTGATATATAATGCATTTATGGAAAGAGAGTTAAAAATATTTTTCCAGCTTGCTATCCAGTTTCATGCATCAAGTTCATGCCCTGAATGACAGCAAGGCTGTGCAGATTAATGAATCTAGAATCAAATGTGAGGAAGATAATTCTTTTTCCCCTCCAGAAACAAATTTTATTGACTTTGTAAACTAAGCAACATACAGTTCCTCCATACAGCCCACAAGTTATGAAACAAATATCTCTTTTTAAAAAAAAGCAGAAAAGTTGCCAGAAATTTGAGATCCTTTCTTATTAGCAAGATTTGATTCTTACACATTAGTCTACCACTAGATGCTACCTTCAAAGGCTTTAATCTGCTTTATATCAACAGACATAACCAAAATCAGAGAAATTATTTTTTGCTATTCTGTGTTCGCAAGCTCCTAGTAAGTTACTGGGGCAGGAAAGAAACATTTTTCAAGTCCGCTATAAATAACAGTGTCATAAACTTCATAGAAATGGTATTGTAATGGAAAAATATTGTTACATAAATATACATGATTCTGCTTGTAATGGATCTCTGTCCTTTTTCTGTGCAGATACTTCTGCATATTCCCCAAATGAAAATAGAAACATCCATGGTGGCACACAGTAACTATAGAAACAAATATCCACAATTAAAATAATAACATGCTTTTTTTTTTTTTTTCTTTATTCCCCCCTGCCCCGTGGGATGTTTTTTCTCCTCCACAAATGAAAGCTTGACCATGTTTCTGATTTACTCCCTTTTCTCCTCTACTTCTCTAAACAGTTGCTCAAATTCAGTGTCTCTCTTATTAAAATTTACAGCTATCACAAAAGCTCAGGTAAATACTGAAGCTTTAGATTCTATGTTTGCAATAGGATCAGGCAGAAACATCTTCTCTGGTCTTTGTTATTCCACTGTTGGAAGTTGTTCTGTGTTGCAGTTTTCAAAACTGTTTTTAAAACAAACAAACAAACAACTTGCCCCTCCCTAATTTGTCCAAGCAAACTCTTTTCATGTATATTTTCTTGAATGAAACAGAATCAGTGTAATCTTTTCTAGTCTTTTTCTAGTTCCCAGCAAGGTACATCAAAACAAAAAGCTTATTGATCAGCTCCAATAGGTATATAATGTTTTTCCAGTTCAAAGTCCAGAATCCACATTTATTTATCAAAAAGAATGGATTGTGTTGATGAATTCTTCTCACTGAGACTACAGAAATGAGACTGCTCTCTCTGGTAGCACAGACCAGACTGACTTTACAGCCTACCTTGATGTTGCCATGCAGGAGGAGCCTTGAAGTGCCAGAGTGTCCTGTAGATCAACTTTTAATGACATAGATGGTATAGCTGGGGCAAAAACTGTCCTGAAAGACATGGTTTGGAACATGCCCACTCTTAAGTGTGAATGGGCACTGGTACTCTGTGTCTGACTGATTTGATGTGGACCAGATGCCACTGTACCACCATGGTATGAAAAATGTGAAACATCTGAGATGGCAAAAAAAATCATCTTCCTCTGAATATCAAATTTTCTTGCTTTTTGCTGTTTAATTCAGGACAGATTCAACAGTGTTAAGCTTCCATGTGCCTGCTGCAGTTGTTGCAAAGCATCCAAAGCCGAGTTAGCCTGTACTAAGGTACACCAAGGTTTTGCAACTTAGACATGTTTTGAACACCTTCAAAGGTCAGAGCACCATTGCATCTGCTCTGGAATTAAAAAACACTTGTTACGCTTTTGTGATTGTCAGGTGATTGCTGTTCTTTTTATATTTTGTGAAATTTCTATTATTAGTAAAGACTTTTCATTCTAAATTTTTCTCTTTTCTTTAGGGAACAGCAATATTACAGCCTGGAGTCTTACCAGCTATACCAGGTAGGAGCCATTTAGTTACTTCATTGAAGAATAATGTGTAAGTCTTAAATTATGATGAGAGAAACAGATGATTTATGGAAGCAGAATTAAAGACTACATTGAGATATAGCCACTTTGTGGTTGGTTTTGCTGCTCCAATTCATGACTGACAGTTAAGAAATATATCATAACTTGTGTACCTTTTGTTGCAAAGATTAATGTATTTATTTTTCCTTTCCTTTTGTAATCTCAAGAGATCCAAAGTTTTCAGTTTCTATATGAAGTTGTTTAAAGCTTTTTCTACTTATGTAATCAAAGAAGGTCAAGAAAGTGTTCATTTTAGGTAATATTAAGACCAAGTGGAAACTTGATTTATACGTTCAGTGTGTATACCCAGTTTTCTAAATAACACAAAACCCCAGGAGAGGATCCTTACCAGAGAGAGTGTGGACATGCTTCTCTCATATCATTGGAACCACTGATTGACCAAACAAATCAGTAAAGGGAGCTGACTAGCTTTGCATGTGCCTGCCAGCAGAACGAGGTGTTCCTCTGGAGTCTAACTAGTCTGGCACTTTTTGTATCATCATTTTACTTCAAAGATAATATTTCATAAGCATTTGGTTTTCTGTACTGTCTCCAGCTAGGTCCTTGGAGAAACCTGTGCAAAGTTGTTTAGTATGTTAAATGTCTTTATATTCCTTAAATTATTTACCTGATGATTCAGTAGATCCATTGAATTTCTCAGATTGTCTGCTTCCCATAGACATAGAACAGCTCTTTGTGCTTAGATTTCTTATTACTTTTAAAACCCTTGGCAACTACATACTGGATCAATCAGCTATACTACATTAAGATACCAGTGATCAGGAGATGTCTCAGGAGAAGGTTACAAGTGACTCTATTCTTTTGTCTGTTTTAGCAGGAGAAAATCCAGAAGCATTTAGCAGATCTTGGTCCTAGTTATTCCACTCGAGTCAGTGGAATTGCTCTTGATTTATAGAGGTGTAAGCAGATGCACAAATTGGATCATTAACTCTAATTTTATCTTCTGGGATGTGGGTTTCTAGTCCTCTAATCAATACAAGGAAACCAGAGTACTGGTGTGTGTAAATACAGGGGAACTTGGATCTATAGTTGCCTGTGGTGGGCACAAGATTATTTCTGCATTAATTTCAGTAGCAAATTAATTGTAGATGGAAATGATATCTGGCAAAAACTTAATCTCAGACTATTAATGCAGATGAAGGAGTTATCTGTTTTCATAAAACCTATCATTAAGCAAATTGCAAATGCAGAAATACAGGACAGATTTTTAGATCAACAGAAAGTGAAGACTGAAGAAATTTGAGTGGGTGGGTTTTTCTGTCTAGTACACAGGGAAAACATTGTTTAAGAAAAGGACTGCATACTTGTTGGAATAAGTATAAATGTGTTAGGGAAAGCAGCATCTAAAGCCAATGACTGAAGTTTTTATCTACCTTTGTGGAGTTTTATCAATGGAATACTCTTATTATATACCTGTAGAACTCAATTCTTCAATGCTACACTTTTTCAGAATACAAAAGAAACCCATGTTTTCTCTGTCTTGTTGCATTTTTATGATCCTAGATATTTCATTTTTAAGTATTGTCTTTTATGTCTGTGAACATTTCGAGTATAATTGAACTTGACATTGCAAAGCTTCCAAAATAATACTCTAGCCTTTGAATGTTTTGCTTCTGCCATCTTTAATCCAAGCCATTAACTAAAGGCCCCTGGCTGCTGAGCTGTCATTCAAATAGTTGTTTTTTTTTTTTAACTGAAGTACCAGCATTATTACTGGTCTTGTGCATGCAGATGTCAAGATACCTCTACTGGCATTAGTGATTGTACACTGATCCAATACAGTTATAATGTTTGCTATTGTAGCAGTCGACTTAGTCATAAACACATCTCTTTTTTTGTTACAGAAAGGACTGTATTGTATTTTTAATCAATACCTTGTGAGAATGCAACTCACTTCTTCCAGTGCTACAGGTGCCCACATTCTGTACAATATTTTTGTTCTTCTATAGCAAGAAATGAAGTTAAAGTGTAAGGATGAATTGTTTAAATATTTTTTTGTTTATTGGTAGTGAATGGAGGTGATGATATTCCCTTTCTACTGTTAGTTATATATGCTGAGCAATAGACTTAACAACTTCAGAGAAATGTGTCTAATTCTAATGGCAAGCTGAAAAGTGTTCATAAATGTAGCAACAGTTCTGAGCTGTATTACTAGATGGAAAAAAAAAACAACGTGGTGATTCATTTGATTCTGGCTTAAATAATTTGGTTACCTTTGTTATAAATTAATTTGTAAGGAATGATTAGAAAGACTTATTTAGATTGCTTGCATTTGTAGAATGAAAGTGTTCCCATTTTTATCACAGCTTTAAAGTACAGATGAAGGTAAGGGGTTCTTTGGTGTTGTCTGATGTGGGAATGCCAGCTCTTAAATACAATAGACTGCATTTATGATTATTATGGACCTTAAAATACCATGACAGGATAGAGTTTCAAAAATTTGATTCAGATTTCTTGATTTCAGAGATGTCTAGGTTTAGTATGTTTGGCCTAAGGACTTGTCTAGGGACCAGTATAGAGTTTATCATAAATACCTAAGAAATTATGTAGCATGATCTAGTGGATGCAATTTAAGAGATATGTATGTAGGTCATTTTCTCAGGAGCTGCTTTTATGTTTTGAATTGAGGGATCATGAATGAGATGCGTGTTCCATATAGAGAGGTGGAACCAAAAGACAGCACATTCCTTCACTGAATGGGGAGCAGAAGAGCTCATCATTATCTTGATTATCTTTCTGATACTCTAAAATCAAAGTACTGTAGGAAAAACAGGGCTGAAGGGGTTGTCTAGCTCAAACCTCTGCCCTGAGGTCAGGTTGTACTTCTGCATGTCTGACAGGTGTTTGTTTAGTATGCTCTGCAATGAGAATCCTTAATCCACCTTAAATCATCTGAAGTCCTTTGCTGTTTTTACATTTAGAATTAATTTCCTAAGGGTTGTGGTATTTCTTGCTGTGATTTAGGACTGTTACTTGAATCTTGTGCTCCTCTCTAGTTCATTGCAACAGTTTACATAGGAACCTCCAGCCCTTACTTATAAAGTCTTCATGCTCTCCTCCAAAATATTTGGATTTTCTCTATTGAGTATAACTAAAGTTACATCTCTCCTGTTTTTTCAATGATTTTAAACCATACGGTTGTTTTGTGGGTAGTGTCTGTCCTTCGTTGGCAACCCTTCCAAGTGAACTGAGCAGTCTGAATCCAGAGAAGCTATTCAGAGCTTCTCTATTCAGAGAAGCAAAATTGAAAGCTAGAATGAGTTTGCAGAAGTACTTGGGGCTCCTCTGCACTCCCTGGAGAAGACAATTAATGTAGACTCTGCGCAACATATTTCAGAACCTTTTGTCCCTTCCCATTAGCTACAGGGAAGTTGATTGCCTTGGTATTCAGAAAGCCAGCCTTGGACATTTCAAAACATTTCAAACATCTGTGGTGGGACATCTGATCTCCCTGTTCTTCTGTGCTGTAGGCTCTGGCATTACAAAAATCAACACATGAATGGGAAAATAATTTAACAAATATGTTCCCATGGAAGAAGAGTACTTTAATATTGTTAACTTTTGTGACTTTTAAATAACTTTTTTTTTCTTTTTTCTGTGCAGTTCCATTTTTTCAATACTGTGTAGGAGCAAATTCTTCAGCACTGCAACAAACACTCTTGCTATTTGACAGCCTCTTTGCTTGTAACACCAAACCTACACAATGCTTACTGGGAAGTGTTCTGAGAGGATGAATTAAGGAGTAAACCAAAACAATGCCGTGTATTGGAGTTCAGCTGAAATGTCAACTGAATGCTGATTATGAACACTCTTATCTCTTAAACTGTTCTTAGGTAGATAGGGATTAAAGGTGGGGAGATAAATAGAAAGTATAAGTATATAACAGGTGTTGGATGCTGAAAATGAACTGACAGCTCAGCTTTTATGATGGAAAAATAAGCTTTTTTCTTGCATTTTTAGAATTTTTAATTGCAAACCTATGCAGCCTGATACTACTATTCTAAGCTTAGGAGTAAGTTTTCAAGAAAATAATTGAGCAGTGAGAAAAATCTGCACTATACCGTGTTAGTTGTTGCTTAGGTTGAAAATAATTTGCAATTTGCAGTTTTTCTTTGGGGGAGTGGGGGAATGTGTTAGCTCTTCAGATGTAGGAAGACAATGTACCGTATGATACTTTCATTGAGGCAGTAATGGGCTGTGTGCTGAACAGTGCCCACCATGTCATACATCATAGGGCTAAACACTGTGATAGAATAGTATTATCAGTATTATTTTAATACTTACAAAATAATTAATAATACTCTGCTGTAATATAGCATGTTCTTTCTTGATTGTGCTTTATAAGTGCACTCAAAATAGTTCTGTAGGGATAGAAACATGGGAGCTCAGAAAAAGTAAGCTGATTAAAACACTTATTGCATTTACAGACTAAACCTTGGCCTTAGTGACTGAATTACTAGGGGCCTGACAGGAGTGGGGGGAGTCTCTGCAGTGAAACCATGTTAGTCGGTGATTTACATGCTGCTACCTCATCTTCTGGGTTGAGTAGATCCAATAGGTTCCTATTCCCTGTTTCGGAGGTGGCAGAAGGTGGTAAACCTGTTCCACAGTAACCCTCATTGTCCTGCCTTTTCCGTATTCTTAATTTGCTTCCTAATGCCTTCTCTGACACTGAAATCTGGGGAAATTACATAACCCAGCCTTCTAGAACACAAAAGGAAGAAACCTTAATTGCAAAAATAGCAATTATTTCAGCTTTTTTTTTTTCTATTAAGAAAATGCATTATGTGACCTTCATTATTGGCCATTGTAGATCCTGAGCTCCAAATGCATCGAGATTTTTGAAGTAAATGTATATAAAGCATCCTTGAAGGCATATTTTTCTAAAAAACAAACAGTGAGTTTCCTGGTACAGGAAAATGGTAAAGATTCTAGCTTAACACTTTTGCAATTTTAAAGATGGGAGGCTGGGCTGGAGTGGCTCTATAGCATGGGAATATGAGTAGTAGCTAGAGGTAGTTAGATCCTTGGTTCTTTTGGACATGCTAAACAGGCATCTTTGTGGGGCAATACCTTAACAGTCGGTGTGCTTGTATGTGTTTCTTGTGAAGTTGACTGTTAGAGGGACAGGAGGCATTTCTGAATATGATGAACGCTGTAGAGCAAGTAAGCAGTTTTAAGTACTCCCTTCAGTTTTTATGTATTGCAGAAAATGCCAATTGTATAGCAGAAAATCATAGAATGGTGCCAATTCCATCTGGAGACCTGTAACTAGTGGAGTCCCCCAAGGATCAGTGCTGGGTTCAGTCCTGTTCAACATCTTCATCAATGACCTCAGTGAAGTTACAGAGTGTCTTCTCAATGAGTTTGCTGATGATAGGAAACTGGGAGGTTTGGCTGATACACCTGAAGGGTGTGAGGCCATTTAGCATGATTTGGACAGACTGGAGAGCTGGGCAAAGAGGAACCTAATAAGGTTCAACAAGAATAAGTGCAGAGTCCTGCACCTGGGAAGGAGTAATAAAATGTACCAGTACAGGTTAGGAGATGATCTGCTTAGAGAGCAGCTCTGTAGAGAAGGACCTTTGAGTCCCGGTGGACGATAAATTATCCGTGGGACAGCAATGTGCCCTTGTGGCCAAGAATGCCAATCGTATCCTGGGGTGCATTAAGAAGAGTGTGTGCAGCAGATCAAGGGAGGTCCTCCTCCCCCTCTATTCTGCCCTAGTGAGACCTCACCTGGAGTATTGCATTCAGTTCTGAGCTCCCCAGTTCAAGAGGGACAGAGATCTACTTGAGAGAGTCTAACGGAGGGCTACCAGGATGATTGAGGGACTGGAAAACCCACTTTATGAGGAAAGGTTGAGAGACCTGGGGCTTTTTAGTCTGGAGAAGACTGAGAGGGGATCTAATTAATGTGTATAAATATATGAGAGCTGGGTGTCAAGAAGAAAGGGGCAAGCTTTATTCACTTTTCCCCTGTGACAGGACAAGGGGCAATGGATGCAAGCTAGAGCACAGGAAGTTCCACCTCAACATGAGGAAGAACTACTTTACTGTAAGGATTAGAGAGCACTGGAATGGCCCCCCCCGAGAGGTTGTGGAGTCTCATTCTCTGGACACTTTCAAGACCCGTCTGGATGCATTCCTGTGTAACCTGCCCTAGATTCTGTGGTCCCGCTCTGGCCAGGGGGTTGGACTTGATGATCTCCTGAGGTCCCTTCCAACCCCTAACATTCTATGTTATTCTAGCTTTCCCCTTGTTGTTTTTGTTTTTATTTTTTTCAAGGGTCTCTTTTTTTTCTTTTTTTTTTTTTTTCAGCAGATGTGCTGTAAACTCTGCTTATTTTTGAAAAGTGGGCATAAAGAAAATACTATGAAGTTAGAAAAATGGTTTCTTCACTGAGCTACATCAGACCTTTGAGTTTAATCGTATGTAGGAATTTAAATGTTCTGCAGCATATTTTTATTTTGTCACATTTTGTATATCTTCTTCCTCTTACACATTGAGGAATGTAGAACAGAAATAACACTCTTGATGAGCTACTCAGTTTTAACAAAGACTTGAGCAAGTCGGCCACAAAGAACTGGATGGTAGAGGAAATTGAAAAAAGTATTCTTAGCAGTGCCTCGTAAGACAAAAAGAATGATGGAAGGGAGCATCTGTCTTCTGCTGGATGTTTTATTTGTTCAGAAATTTATGATTTTTCCATTTCTGAAAGTGTTATCCTGGGATTCATAAATGAGAAACAAACCAGTTTATATGGTAGCTGTAAAAAAGAAGGAAGAAAGTATCTAGGTTGATTTTTGTTGACATGTGTTTATAAAATGCAGTTCAAAGCTTAAAAAAAATTCCATGAGAGAATTGACTATGTAAATATTTGTAAGTTGCCAGATCTAAAAAGAAGGAAAATACAACAGGTCAAATCCTGGAGCATTAATATTGTTCTTTTAAACAAAATCCAACTGAGAAGACTTCAACTTGACCACAAATGGGTTGAAATATCTTATTGTTTTAAATCTCCTTTCCTGTCCTGTGTGCTTTTCACAAATCCTAAAAATGTTGCTTAAAAATCCATGTTTTCTCTGGAGTGTTTTCTGCTGAATTTCATTAAGTTTTTGAGGGAGGAAAAATAACACCCCACGCTAATTTTGTGATGAAGCTGCAATTAGCATAAAGTTGTAGTCTTTTTTCAAAGTAGGGTAAGGCTTTCAGGTGCATAAAGTGTATTCTGATATTCCTAATAAGGAAGAGACAGGATGCTCTGAGGTGGGAAAAAGGAAACTCAGTGAAATAGAAGTAAATCAGCTAGTCCAGGCCTGTCCTATTTTACATTTATTTTTATCAGCAGTCTTGTTAAAAACAAAATTTCAAATACTGTTTTTAGTGTTAAAGTCCTCACCGGAGTATGTAAAGGTTCTACAATCTGATTTCATTTATTAAAATACAAATTCAATTTCTTAGTATGGTATGCTTGAAAAGTGTTTTTCTAGCCTTGGATTACCATATACATGCTTTCATATACACAAATATTACAAAACTAAAGGTTTTAGTTCAATTGTGCACTTCTGAAATAGGTGTTTATTATTTTTTCTATCCAAATAGGTGTTTATTATTTTTTCTATCCATTGTCCTCATTAAATGAAATAATCTGTGGATTTTATTTAGATTTTTTTTTTTATAAAAGTGTAGGATTGATTTTATAAGCTTGGAAATGACTACATTTAGGAAAAAAAAGGTGTGAATGTATACTTTATACAGGGGGAAAAAATAAGAAATTGCCATTTTTTTAGGTTCCTAGGTCATGAAGTTTTCTTAGGTTTTTGAGACTAGAATTTATCCTATAGAATTTCTTCATGTTCTATAATAATGATGGTAATTTTTAGATGTGACTTTATAAATGATTTGCAGAGAAGTGTCTCACCTGCTCAGAGACTATTCTTCAGTTTAGAAGGGAGTGTTAATTTTCTACCTGATTCCCAGCACCCAGCAGCACGTGGCATGACTGCCCTGTCACCAGTGGCAGGGTGACTCATAAGCACAGCCTCCTACCTTATATCTGTTAAGTAGCATTTACTTGCATAAGAAGTTCCTTCAGAATTATTCATGTGAGGAAGTAAATGTCACTCTTCTTGATGAAGATGCCCACAGTGACAACAGCAGAGACAAGGCTTTCATGTCTGGATAGGGATAATGTTATCCAAAGAGGTCGGTATAATGCCGATTAGCTTGCTGGTTGAATGAGGAAGAGTTGTGTGTACTTGGACAAACCACACCATGTGTGGTACCACTTGATAGGTTTCTGAGTTACTGGCTTTTGTTTTCTCAAACTTCTGTATCTAATACTGTACCTGGGACACCTTCCTGCTGATCTGAATAGGGCTGGGGACAGGAGCCTGTCTGTGCCACCTGACATGCTCTTGGTAAAGCTTTCCTGGCTGTAATGCTTGGAACGGTATTTGACAAGAACCAGCCATGACCTGGATTCAAACACCATGGAGGGTGGATGCTTCATCCTGCCCCGTTTTATGCAAGTCTAAAACTGAACAGTGGGCTACTGAAAGATGATACTGTTCTGAAGTGATACAGTTTTACCTATTAACTTCAATGGGCAAAGGCAACTCTTCACTCAAGTTTTCACTGCCATTTTTCTTCTCGGTTCAAGATGACTATCTCTGTGAGATAGTGAGAGGTGTTACTCGCCACAGAGAGGGAGGCCAGTATCCTGAAGTTTTATAGAGGGCACCCTTTCTTTCTAAAGAAAACAACCAAATTAGGTTATAGTACCACAATCTCAGGAGAAAGAATTTAGCAATTAAAAAATTGCTAAAAATTGCTAAAAAATTGCTAAAAAAAAAATAAATTGCTTAAATGAAGAACAATGACTTGTATTTCTTACTGAAGTTTTTCTCGATGTTTCAGAATCATCTACTAAAAATGCTGATGTACAGCAGGTATCTAATAATAGCAACAGACATTTAGATTTAATGTGAATATCTCTGAAAATAGGTGGTGCTTCTGTCATGGCAGCTTCTGGGTCTTTGAAAGTACATAGAGGGCACAGTCTCCAAGCTGGTAAGTATAAGTGGTTATGAGGTATGCATGTGCATGTACATTTAAAATAATTGTCATGGAAATGATTTTAAACTGCAGAAAATGTTAAAGGTAACTTAGGACTTGATTCCCTATTGTAAGACTTATGTATTTCTTTGGGTCTTTTGCTTTGCAGGGTTTTTGTTAGAAAGGCATTGACAGATGGGATAAGTTTAGAAGAGGCAGTGACAAATGAGATAAGTGTCAGAGCACAGGCAGTAATCTTTTTCACAGCAGTAAAATGCTGCCAGCACTTTAACATAGGGCACCCACCAAAAAACCCCTACCTTAGACCATGACAATTCCTGTGCCCTAGCAGTGACATGGTGGGGAAAAATAACCAAACACCACAGTTAAAGATAGCTTCTTCATGGTAATAGGGAAAGAAACAACACCAGCAGATAAAATTACGAGTCTTTGTCATTCAAAAATAATCCAAATATATTCATTCCATTGACACAGCTTTTTAGCTTGCCTTGTTTGAACTGGAGTCTGAGAAAACCTGGGCACCTTTTTTCAGCTTAGTGCTCTGGAAGCACCGATGATGATGTGCAACCTGGCTTATTGCAAATATGATGATTTGCACTTGGAAAGCAAAGTTATCTTTGGAAGGGCTAGTTTAAGCACTTTCTACAGAGCTTTGTCAGAAATCAAGAAGTTATCCATCTCGCTGGAGGAGGAATTTTAACAAGAGTCTTCCAGATGCTCCCAAGATCACCCACGCAGTTCTCCCTGATTCGTATGTTCAAGACAGCTTTGCTCCCTCATCGGTGTACAGCAACACACACTGTTGACTTCAGTGGCTGTCTGTGTGAATACTTGTAAAAATGTCCTAACATTTATTTCCTTGTTGTTGCACTCAAGAAATGCTGGCATCACCACTACAGAAAAGTCAACACTAACCACTGTTTATCCTTTCTGAGATTTTTAGTATGATTGTTCAGATTAGAACGTTAAAAGTCAAAACCAGAAAAATTTATGCTTTGTTTTCATTGTTCAAATTCCTAACACCAAAGCTATTGATGGTGTTGCTGTATTCTAGGTCCTAAAGGTGGTTATGAGATGATAACACTTCCTGCAGAACCTGGAACTCCCGCTAGCCCTGAGGAATGTGGTGAGTAAAGATCTTTGGAGTTAGTTGCATTAGAAGAGATTAACATTTTATATTTCTTTTTCCCTTTTTGTTGCGATCTCTTAAAAATATAAATTAATTATAAGTATTTATTTTTGAGGTTGTGCCCTTTGAACATGTCAGCTTTACATGCATGCTCTCACACACATACACTTACATTTATTGTGTTGGTTCTCCATTATTTATCACATGTGTTTGAAAGTGGTGTCTACACAGACTAAAAAATTGTGAATAACTAACACTTCCTGAAAGGAAGGATAAACCACCATTTTCAAATATAGTTTTCTTATTTCCTCCCCAATTATACTATTATTTCCTTTCCCCCCTCATTTCTGTGCCACTGCATTTTCTCTTTTATTCTGCTCCTGTTATTTGCTTAACATTTTTTCTTCTTCCCTTCCCCTCTCTATCTCTTCAAGCAGTCATGATTCTTTCAGAATGTTGTAATCGTGCATTTTGGTATGCCATTCTCCCTAATTCTTCCTCCATAATGATCTCAAATACTTGTCTTCTGACCTCTCTTGTAAGCATCTTCTACCTCTGTCCACCCAGTATGGATTGCTGAAAGCACTGTCTTTGTCCAGGGCTCTCTGTGTTTACCTTGGTTTCTTAGAAGGAGCTTTTGACTGTCTTGTGCTTTTCAACCAATCTCTTCACTTCAAACAAATGCAAGCCAGTTTTGAGTGTCTAATGTGGTGGGTTTTTTTATTTGAAGGAAAAATGAAAAGCCAAGAATTTCTATGTTTGCAAAAAAACCCAAACCACTGTTTCTGTTAAGACAGCGCAGAATAAACAGAAGACTTTTCCCTTCCTTCATCCCAGTTTGCCCAACCTTGTTCTTTTCTTTTGTTTTTTTTTGTTCCTTTGAGTGAAGTTATAGCAAGCATATTTGATTGTTGCCAGGGGTTTCTTTGTTCTATGTGCTTCTTTTGCTTTCCTTGCACAAAGCCCCACCAGCTTTTAGTTCTCAGGAAAATCACTTGGCTTGTCTGCATCAGGTATGACATTCAACTTCCTGAAACCTTTCAGCTATTTAGCTCTATGGAAAAAATTGCTAGTTTTTGTGCTAGCTAGCTATGAGGAGGCTTCACTTAAACTCCTGCTACTTCATTTTAACAATGTATATATAAAGACTAAAAGCTAACTTTTCCTTCACGACTATTCATGACTCTGTATTGGTCCTTAAGATTGTAATTTGCTTACAACTTTAACTTTTTGGGATGCAAGTTTTCAATGCTATGGTTCTGCTGAATCCTTTTTGGCATAAGTCTGACAATCAGAAAAATGTTGGGTTTCTTCATGGATGTTCCTATGTTTTCTTTATGAACATCTCTCAGAAACTTTCCAGGCTTTTATAATTTTGAACTGCATAGTAGACTCCTTTGATTTAAATGGTTTAAGCCTGAAGAAAGTCTATTGTCCTGGAACCTGCTGTGACCTCTAACCACTCTTAATGCTGCCTGACTTTGTATGAGTTCTGTGCTATTCATAACACAGTCCAAGAAGAAGAAAAATTTCCCTTAAAGCTTATTCACAGCTGCTGTAGGTTGGATTAAAAAAAAAATAATAAAAAAAAATCATTCTTTCCTGTGCTATAAAAGCCTTGATCACCTACTGCCTCTCCATTCCAATCTCAGTCTGAATGGGTAGAAAAGAAAAGCAGTGATTTGGACAAATAAAGTTTGGATACAAATTTTATGTAGGGACACAGAAGGGCTTTATGGGAGAACTTTAGGGAAAGGAAGAACCTGAAATTGATAACATTTTTTCTTTGTACTCCTCTGTCCCAAATTGAATTTACAGCAGAAAGTGTTTAGGAGTAAGAACTTAACTGAATTGGACAAGCTGGTGATTACTATCCTGCTGAGTAGGACAATGACAATGTTCCCTCTGTTCTTGGGCAAGGCTTTGCATACAAAGGTTTGTGTCTGAGTCTCCTGTAGCTCAGGTAGTTCTGGGAAGTCCCTTGGTATTCATGGATTGAAAAACTAGATGTAGGTACTTGATATTGGGAAGGGGTTGAAAACTGGAATGCCTGGTTGGACAGTGAATGGAACATTAACCTTCTACCTCCTCTCTTAGTTTTATGACTGACAAAATTAGAATAATTGAAAGTATGGATAGAAGAGGTCTTGAGAATTTATCCAGTAGACAAAAAAAGTTGTCTTTGAGTTGGAATCACTTTGTAGAGAACTGTTTCTTGGCAGATGTTAACTTATCTCTTTTTTTTTTAGAAATTTCTATATGTAGACATTCTTCAGCCTCTGTGAGATATCCCCTAGTGTTCTCCTGTGATTCATTAGAAAGGCTTTTGCATTGCCTAATCTACTTTTTTTTTTTCTTTTCTTGTAATTTAAGTCTTTTATTACTTGATCTGTCCCCACTTGGCATTGTTCCTATCTTTTTCAACTCAGTACGGGGAAGCTATCAGTGTTATCTCCTCAAGCTTGCCTTCCCCTTGGTTGGAAAAGTTCTTCAGTCCCTGTTTTCAGGGCATACCTTCTGGGCCTCTAGTGATTTTGGTTGCTCTCTTCCAGATGGTGTAATACTTCACATCTTCCTAGAACAGGTTGATTCATATATGGCTTTACTAACCTGAGTTAGAGCAGAAAGCTTTGTGAGGTGGTGGTGAATAGATTGATGCTTCTTGAAAATGTATGCCTAGTGTTTGCTTTATATCACAACACAGTGAGATCACGGGCTGTGGTCTGTAGTCTTCTGCATAGATCCTGACTTGATCAGTTTCTCAGGATCTTTTCTGTAGAACCTTAGTCTTCTTATGCCCCATCTACAATTGAGGAATGTTCTGTATGGCAGGCAGAGTTGTTGCTGCTGAATGCTTTCAGAACATTTGATGGAACAGTGCTTTTTTTGTGAAATGGATCAGTGGTCATTGCAAACAGAGTGTGTAATAATGTGTTACTTATTTTAGAAGGGGCAGTAGGTTATTCAGCTGATGCCCCTACATCAGATCGACCCCACAGCGAGACAGCCACCTATGTTAATATTCCTGTCAGCCCTACTTCCAAAAAACAGCTTCACTACATGGAACTGGAACTTCAGGAACCTAGCACAAGCATAAGAGGTAAGAAAGTCTACGCTACTATTTAAAGAGCAAAGGAAGCAGTAAAGCAGACTTGGGAATCTTAATTTCTCATCTACCCTTAGGCTCTTGCCTAGGCCAAATTCCACAAACTGACATAAACTTTCATAAATGGCAACTGCCCTTCCAACCAAAACTTGTATAACTGTGAAGGTGCCTTTAATGACCATGACCATTATTTCATTAATGAAATAAATATTGAATAATGAAATAAATATTGGGGGGAAAAAAAGGTAATTTTTAGGTTTCCATACTAAAGTTTTCCTAGCCTCTAGAAGTGTATGTTTGCACCCATACAGAAATTTTCTGCTCCTGAACAGACTGAGCAGCTTTTATCTTCCTTGTTGCATATTATTATTAGACTAAACTGTCAAAGAATGACAAGGCTGCAGGTCGTTCCTCTGGTAAATGTTCACAGAGTGCCTAAGCCAGACAAAGAATCTCTGTCAACTGCCCTACCAAAGGTGTTTCCTTTTCAAATAGAAGATGCTTTTCATTTAATGATTAGTAAGCTGATGATGAAACATTACAGAAGTGGGAGAGCTGAATTCAATTTTGTCTTCTGCTGGGAGGAGCAGCGCTGGAGACTTAAACCTGGGGCAGAAATACAAGTGGTTCATTTGAAGCAAAGTAGATAGTTAAAATATATAGATAGGAACACTTTTGAGATTTTTTTTTTCTAGTTGTGATTATCATCTTACTCCCTTTACCAGACCATGATCTAGGAAATCTGTGGAAGAAGTTTCTCAGTAGTTTAACCCTTGGTCACTTTTAGCCAGGAATATAAGAGGGGTAGAGTCTTTTACAGGATTTGATTTGGTATTTCAGGGAGTGGATCATCCCGATATGCACAGATTGACATAGCAGCCACCGAGACAGCCCACAAAGTGGGAACACAGCATGCTCAGTGCCGGGAGGAACGCTTGCTGGAGCTAGAGCAGAAGAAAGGGGCTCAGCAGTGAGCTATCTAGGAAAGAACTTTTTGCTCACCATAAATTGGTACTAATTTATCTTCCAAAAGATTCACATTTATTGCAAATAATACTCATACAAAGTGCTGCCATTGCTTATTGCATTTATACCAGATTCATTCCAATACCTTGATTCCTAATTGGAAAGCTGGTAGTGTGTGTGGTCACTTTATTTTAATTTGCTTGTAAAGTCCACATTTATTTTTTTTAAATATGCAATGACAGATGTAAGTTACCTTTTTCTATAATTCTAAAATCCTGAAGAACCTGGAACCAGTTCCAGTGTTTATTAAATAATGGCATTTTCTTTAAAAATAAAGAACTTGAATGTGTGCAGATAAGAGAATGTGAGTGTGTGTGTGTGTGATAAGTGTACACATAGGTTTGCATGTGTGCATATGTATGTATGCAAGCACACATTACTGATAAAATATATGTATATAGCTGAATGTATAAAATATGTAAAACCTCTATTAATATATTAATGGACTCTTACAAAAGCAAAAGAATTCAGTGCCTGACTTTTTGCAGGTACAGTTTTGTTCAATGTATATGCTTATTTATGGACGTGCTTAACTTTACATATGGGTAATTCAATTTTATACCTCACCAAGAGTTCTGCAGCTTTGGCTAAAGTTGCTCACATTTAAAAGCAGCAGTGTCAGGAATGCCTGTGTGTATGCATACAGACAAGAGCACGCACAAACAAGTTATTTATTTTAATTATGCCTATAAACTAAAGTAATGGGAAGGGACATTTTGGGTGCTTCTGTTCTTAAAAACCATGTGTCAAACCATAGGCTTTAATTTCATAGTAGATGAGTACCTGTAATTCTTGACAATTTTCCTTGAGCTGAACATAAGTATCACTGAAAACTGGGTTTCATGTTTCTCATACAGAATATCTTAAAATCAAGGTACTCAAAAGAAACATTCACTTTTGAAAATTGAGTCTTTTATTTACATTTCCAAAAATATCCCTAATGTAAACCAGCATCAGAAGCAGATCATCCATCTTGAATCTAAAACTTCCATTGAATAATTCTCTGCTGTCCCTAAATAGCATAAAACCAGCTCTGGGTAAGAGGATGGTGTCTTCAGAGATGTTGCAGAACTGAGGCACAACAGGATGTTATGTTGTAATCTAAGTTTATCCACAAGTCTGCAACATCTTGCTTTTGTACAGGGAGATTGTATGATTCAAAACTCGACTTAGTTTCTTGTGTTGCATTGTCTCTGTAATTCCTGTGTTCTATATAATTGTCCTAATAAAACATGTTATTTAAATAAAATGGTATGGCACTGACACGCACTGGTCTAGCAAGGCAATTTACTTATGAAGAAAACAAGGTTTTGGCCTGCAATAACATACCAGCTTTGGCTTCCAGGAGTTATTGGGAACGATATGTGGGTATTATGATTATTTTGACTATGTCCTCTTAAGATACATTATCACAGCCAGTTTCTGTTTTTCAGATATGCATTATAATTTATATTGGTCTGTGAAAGTTTTGTGCCAGTGAGGATTTCACTAAGTGCCTTAGAATGAGAGGTGGGTGTTAGGTTTTGAGGCAGAATTTAACCTATAAATTTATTTGAATGTAGCCTCAATAGCAATGTAAAATATCAGAAATCTCTCAATTGAATAAAAATGTTTTTGAGAGTTGACAGTTGCCATTGTCATCTGTCCTGTGCTAAGATGTACTTTTCTATTTATGAGCCTACCGTATTTCAGAAGGGAAAAGAAGTATTTCTTATGACATTCCTAGTTTAAAAGGTTTTTCTTTGACAAATGGATAGCGGTGATCTCCTTTGTAAACACATATTCAGCACAACTGGAATGGCCTGTACTTACAGCTCCTTGTGACCATGTTTAACCAAACAGCTGTTCAGTTAGTGATCCTCCACTGGAGGTCTTGCACGGTTAAAACTCTTGCTATGTGCCTATTTATATTTAATACTTTAAATGAGTGTAGCTTGCCCGATGCACTGAAATGCAGTGTTTTCCATCATGATCTATAATGAAGGTGCAATATTTCTCTTGTAAAAATTTATTTACCAGGAAAATATGTTACTTGGGTTACCTACAGAAGCTGACTTTCTGCACGTTGCTCAAAATTGCTCACATTGAATCCTGGACTTGCAGCATGGGCAAAGACTTAACACAATAGTAAATAAAAGTCATCAGATTGCTGCTGGCCTTAACAGGAGGAAGATTCACAATTTTAAAAATACATTTTTCGGGTTGGACAGGGCTGTGATTCTGTTCATTCACGTGGTTGTCTGTGAACATCCATTTCTGTATGTCATAGTAACTTCAGCTCTTGTGTAGTACCTTGTTGTTGGTTTTGTAGTACCTTGCAGGCCTCCTTATCAAGTTATAGGCTTGACATCAGTTGAAGAAACTGAAGATTTTTCATTTGAACAACAGGAGCTCACAGAAATGGAAAGCCTTTTTCCTAAATTAATAAAATAATGTGCCTTCAGCTTCCAGTAGTGAACTGGGGAAAATGGAAAGCAAACCACAATCCTGTGACTGGGTTTGTGCTTGCTGTGTAACTTCCATAGCTTAATTTTAGCAGTGCTGTTCATTGTTAGGGGTTTATTCACATGCCTTGCATAATACTTGTGCATAAGTGATGTAAATTACAGTTTGTGATTGCTATAGGATGATTCCAGGTTCAAAAAAACCCTAAAAGATCTCCCACACTTTGGAGATAAATGTGACTCATAACTTCTGCTGGTAGAAATGAAGGCTTTGCTCATTTTTAATTTAGCATTTTACCATAGTCAGATCTCCTCATGCCCTTCCCCGGAATATGAGGAATTAATTACCAGAAGAAAAATGTGATACTTCTGTAAGTATGCTGATACTTCTGTAAGTTGCCCTTGAAGTACTTCAACATGGCAGAAGTAGCAGTCTGGGGGCAGTGC
>JANHFX010004989.1:66944-80983 GCA_027560015.1 Chloroceryle amazona
TTCAGATCCTCTTTCTTTCCTAAGAAATGCAGTTCTTTCTTCCTTCTTCTGCTCCCACTTCTCTATTTCAAATTATTAATTTGAAATCAAATGATTAATTACAAAAGGTACAGAAAAAAAACCCAACTAAAAATAGGAGAAGGTTCAAGTGCTGTTTAAAAGCTGTTAGTTCTCTCCCCTTCAGCTGTCTCCTCCCCCCAGTCTCACCTATGAACCATTATTCACCTTTCACAGGGTACAGGAGTGCAGGAATACTGTGTTTATACCTTTTTTCTTGGCTTTGCTTTTTTGTTGTTATTTACAGAAATAGAAGAGTGGTGACTTGAGCTATTTCTTGCTCTTTAGTGCCTCAAGGACTCTTGTTATTTTGGCCATATGAATTGTCTTTGGAGGCTTAAAAACTGCAATAATTACCTCATTTGTTACTGATGTGCAGGCTATAGAAACAAAAGTGAAATCAAACTTCACCACTTACCAGCCTGTGTACTGTTCCCGGATCTCAGAGTAGGGAAGGCCCCAAAGAGCCTTGAGAGGAACGAAGATGATTCATGTCTTCTCTGTGCTGTTGCAGACTCTACCTCAGCTGCAGACTGTTGCAGGGGGAAGCTGGATTCAAGGGCAGCAACCACTGCTGGTTTGTTTTTTTCTCTCCTTGAGGTTGCATGGACAGTTTTTGGGCCTGATGACTTATTAAAAGCTATGTTAAATAACTAAGGTGCAGTGACTGTGCTGACCCCAAAGTCCAACCTCTGCCACTGATGATCTGTGACACATTCCTAATTTTAAATTACTGTGATGTGTAATATTTTCTCAGTCTCTTGTACTTTGAAACACTTGCCAAGCATTCTCTCTGCTGCAGCCTACCTGGCCTTTGAGTCTGATGGATGTCACGATGTGGCAGGTACAGCCCCCACCTGTGCAGAAGCAGCTCTGCACTTGGAGACAACTCTTACCCCTGCTGCTGTGTTCCCCAAACCCAGCACCCTGTGCTATTCCAAATCCTTCAGACAGTCTTCAATAAACACATTCTCTTTCAGACACACACTGAAGATGAAACCCAGCTTTGTGCTGCATCCTCCTGTGCAGAGCCCACAGCTACTCTGCCCCCCTTTACTGTAGGCTGAGATACTCATGTTGCTTCCCACCTTGTTCAACAGCCTTCCCCCCCAGCAGCAGTACCTGCACAGGCTCAGGAAGAGCTTTTCCATACTTGTAGAAGCCACCCAGGACTGCTGAAGAGGAATGGCTCAGTACTTTGCTTGGCTCCTTTCCTCTGCTGATGTGTGTTTAGTGCATGAGTTCAAATCCTTCACCTAGGAGCCAGTGCATCCAAACCACAGCCACCAACCTAACCTCTGGTACATGGGGTTACTTCTTACTCTACCAAAGGGAAAACTGTAGGATATAGTGAAGTCTGCACCTTCCACACACAGTATAGAATACACTTCTGTTCTTCATTCATCTTAAAAATTAAAAATTAAAAAAAAGTTCATGATAAGTCTGTAAGACAATGCAGCTACTGCTGTAGTTAAGAAGGCTGAAAAGGCCTTCAAGCAAGCCCAGGGAAGAAATGGTGTAGCATCTTGGAAAAAAGCCAAACCAGTTTTCTCATAAATGTGTTTTAGCTATTTTGGGGTTTACTTTAGCTTACCAATTGAAGGGGACACACACTATAAACTACAGCAATGGAACCATCTCTGAGGTGACTGCCAATAGCAATAGTAGCCTGTGTTTCTCATGATGGACTGATTCTCTGGAATACAGTAACTGTTAACTTACAACAAAATAAAAAAAAAATAAGAAAAAAGAAAAAGCTTACTGCTTCAAAGTAAGCTCTTTAGAATCTCAAAGTAAGACTGCTACCACAGTTCTCGTTCAGATCACTTGGACATCATGAAATAGTCTTTTGTACAGCATCATAGCACTCTTAACCCACCACGGACCCAGGAACTGGGTAAACAATAGAGTGGCTGCTTCTCCCCAAGTGGATCTCTTCAGTATTTCTCACGAAACAGGAATGGCAAGTGGGGCTCAAGGACAGCTTCCCCACGCAGTGCACTACACCCCTGCAAAGCTGGAGTGACAGACCTGCTTAACCAAGCAGCTGTAATCATTTACCTGCAGCAGACCTTTGCCTTTGCCTTGTTCCAGGAACAGTTTAATGTGAAATGCTCCTTAGAAATAAAAGGGCAGCATTATTATTATAGAAAAATTCAACTAGGATGGCTAATGTTTGCCAGTGGTCTGATGCAGAACAAAAATATTTTGTCTCCAAAGGCAAAGTGATAATAATCTTTACTGGATACTGTGCTGAATTACATGCTCAGACAGAAGCTGCTTTAGAGAGTCTTCTGCCTATTTTGAACACAGAAGCACAGTCCTGTTGTGAAAAATTATTCCTCCTGTCTTAAACTCATGTGTGAATGAACTTTAGTTTAAAGGAATAAGCAACATGCTCCCAAAATAGGTCTGGTTAATTCTTACTAACTGAGAGGAAAAAAACCAAACAAACCAGTCTCATCAGCATCATTCTGATTTTTTTAATGACTAAGTGTAACAAAACCAAGCAACCGTGAACAAGATAATTGTATGTGTACATTTGGTAACTTCAGATGTGTTAGTCTGTAACTGAATTGACCTCACTATTTGTTCCTTCCTTACTCTTCCTCCCTCTCTCACATGAAAGCTTCACATACAGTGCATCTCTGAACCACTGCTCAAAGACAGGAGAAATATTTTTGTTACCTTCAGTAGGAAATGTAATAGTCCAGGCATTGAAATAAATTTTTTCTGGCCTCTATTTTAGCTTCCTGTACCTCCGTGTTTGCTTTTATTGACCAGAATACTTCACTATCAAACTAGTATTTTTTTACTAGCCAGAATCCTTTGATAGTTCACGTATTTTTCCTCTTGACATGACTGCTTATTTCAACAGCTGTTACTTGATTCACATGCAAGATTTCTATGATCTTAATTTTAAAATTAACTTAAAATTAAAAACTGATCATTTAGTTTGATAGTGCAAATACAAAACTGGCAATTAAGTGAACAAAAAAGATTTTCTTACAGGACAACCTTTTCAACCCTCACTATTTAAGAAGGACTCCTTGGTAAGTCCTGTTCAAAAACCACCTTATCTGTTTTGTGCTAAGATTGATCCCATGAAGGAGAACAAATTTTTATAATTCATTGTGTTGAAGACCTTGAGAGATTCTGCTGGATAAGTCTTGCAAGTGCTTCTTTACCTACCAGAAAAACAAAACACATCAAACAAATTTTAGTAAGACAATAAACTATACTAATAGTAAAATGTGATTACATGATATTGGTATGTGACAACAGGAAGAGCAGATCAGGGAGATTTCAGGCATTTTAGAATTAGGTCTAATAAAAAATATTTTTAATCCTGTACTAACATGGAGGTGTGCCTTAAAGTCCCTGGAAAACATTCAAACTGCATAAAAAAATCAGCACTGGATAATCTACATGCCCTCTGCTACTGAGGTAAACTTTCAACACGTATGTACAGTGGATTTATACAGACCTTATATCCAAGTTCTTTTGTCTTTTCCTCCAGCATGGCATATTTCTCTTTATTTCTGTTCAGATGATCCTTATCTCCAGTTCCCTCTACGTGCTTCAGTTTCTGGTGTGAAATCTCTAATTGTTTCTGATAATGATGGTGTTTTTCTATTTTTGCTTCAAAGTGTTTCAGCTCCTCCTAAGACAACAAATACAAACAAGCAGCTTCACAGGATTATTTTTTTTCCAAGGCTTTCTCTCTCTTTTTGTTTTTTTGCCAAGACACGCCTAATGCTGTTTTACTAAGTCAAGCACAGAAAGCTTTTTCAGTTCCCTGCTTCTTAAGAGTGTCTGGACAATGCATTATCATCTCCACCTACACACCCAGTTTTGAAGGCAGGTGCTGAAAATCTCCCAGTGCCGAGTGCTGAAATGGAGACCGCTGAAGGCTGGGAAGTGCTAGGAGATGACAGCAGTGAATATCACATAAAAGTTTATACCTAAGAGTAGTGGACTGGGGGAAGGGAGACAAAATTTTTAAAAGAAGCCACTTTTCAAAATCAATTCCTGTACTTGCTATTTTCTGCTCAGATTTACACATTTTCTGGGTTTGCTTTCTGCTATGATGCATCTGCAGTAGGATGAATTAATTAACAAAACAAAAAGCCCTCTTAGTCTGCCTAATGAGTAGTACTTCTATCCACCAAACCATGCTCCTGTTTTGCTACTTCAAGGCAGTAAATTCAGCTTCTGTGTTTTAGGACACCTCCTCTGTGGAGAGGATATGAACAGTCCCAACTGTTATGCCACTTGGGGCAGCAGTTCTATGCATTTACATCCAGAAAAACTCAGGCAGACCCTACAGGGAAACCCATGTTTGACAGAGACTTAATTTTGGTTGCTGGTGTTTCCTCACATTTTAAGGCAATAAATATATATATATATATGAAAACCCATCATCCTAGTAGTTCTTCAGTTTTTACGGCAAAGGGGTTTTGTTTTCAACATTTCTCACAAGAAAATAGTTTCATTTTGCTGTAGAACATTTCAGTCTGTTCTACATACTCTTTTCAGGACCTCAGTTTGCAGTTTTACTGCTGAAAATCATTTTTGCTGCTCCTCTCAGGTGATGTACCAGCAGAGCAGCACTGGCACTTTCATTATGAAACCCTTACAAAGGCTGGTACTATTGTCAGCCAGAAGACAGAACTTCAGCTGCTCAAACAAGGCTGAATGGAACTGGCACATGATTTGTGCACTAGAAACAAATAAGCAAGGCCTGATCTTCCAAAGATTTAAGGTATACAACAATTGTTTAGACAGGATTAGAATTTTCATGTGGTGATTATAACAGAACGATGCATATGACTAGTTACAGACATAAATATGTATAAATGAACTATTAAGAAACATAACTTTTTTTATAGTGTCTGTATAGTATTCTCCACTTCTGTATGGCTAAGAGAAATACTGAGTGCTTCTTTACATGGGAAAATATCTTTCCACAATAGATCAAACTAGAATTCTACTTACCCGAAAAGATTCAAGTTCTTTCTCAGTGAAATTGGCTGACTTGGCCATGTCCCATAAATCAATCACTCTTGGTTCTTCAAATTCTAAACAAACACATAGCACCAAATGAAAATCTGGACACACTGCTTTTATGCCCAGCTTCTATGAGAGATAAGCATGCTTTCTCACATACGTACATATAGATATATTAAGAACTGCATTATTAATCTATTTAGACCCGAGAAGGGTGAAAAAAAATCAAGTAATTAACTTAAACTATAGTACTGCTGTAGCAAATACTTTTTATAAAGCAACCCCCCCAGTCAGGAACTAAATAACAGCATTGCTTGTGCTGCATGTTGTCTCACTCACATGCCCTCCAGGAGCTGAAAGTGTAAGACCCCTGCTCATGTGGGCACGGAAGACAGAACTATCCTCTCTACAGGTGGTCCCTATCCTTTCATTTAGACTTCTAGAGTTGGCTTCTAAATATAACAGGCTGTATCTCTCCAGCTCATTGTGGTCACACCAAGAACTGTAATATTGTGACTTCACCTTACTACTTGCCCACTGATTTTTGTGTTTTTTAAATTAAATTAATCCCAAATTAGCATAAAAAACACTCTATCATACCACTGTTTGTGTCATATCCCTGGTGACTGACTTTACGCAAACGCTCAAACCCCTGATGGATGCTTCTTAGCTTGTCTTTGAGTTCTCTGTGTTTGTTGTGCAAGACTTCCTCTTTCACCAGGTTCTCTTCAGATGGGTTGATAACATTTTTGTGGATATCTGCCCAAGAAAAGTGTTACTGATTGTGGGTGAAATCCTGATAGGTCAGAAGCTCCAGAAGTCCCTAAATCTCAGGTGAATAAAAGATGATTTTTAGCATTTGACCTGAGTGTAAATAAAGCACCAACCTCACTTGAAGAAGCAGTAATTCCTTTTGCAGGTCTATGTTAAGATTAATGCCCCTCAATGCTCAGGTGGGTGATATTACAGAAGTGCCTTTTAACTCCTACTGGCCACCAGCCAAGATGTTAGTAAGGAAATACACATTTTCCTAGGTTAGCAATATCCCAAGGAAATGGGATAGGGATCGTTGATGAGTCCTGGGCCCCCTTCCCTGGGCATTTCATGAACCAATCAGGACATCTGATACTGAAATGACTTCCAGCAGCATCCAGCTTGGACTCTACAATGCAAACATTGAACTGCCTATAAGCTTCAGAATACTCTGCTCTAACAATTTTTGCTGGATTAGTATAGCAAGCTGGATTCAGATCCTCAATACCATGCCTAATTCAAGTCTATCCTCATGGGCTCCCAGCTGGTGAGATAAAACATGCATGTTCCATGGACTTTAGAACCTCATTTTGCATCAGTGGATCTATATTTGCTGCATAATTTCCAGTAAACTACTATGGCCATCTTTGCTAATCTGTTATCTTCCCTGCAGGCAGACTCAGTAAACTGAAATGCAACATTTTCATCAGCTGGCAACATTTTTGGCAGCTAATGCAGAAGTAAACCCAGCATCTGGAAAGGTCAGCATCTGCAAGCAGCTCTGACAAAAATGTCAGACTTAAAGAGTTTCAAAGGCACTTGGAAATAATGGAGCCAATGGGCAGATTAAAAGAGTTGTACTGATCTTGAAACATGACATAAATGTTCAGGCACCTTCTGTTCTGCTCACGGTCTCCAGCAGAATATTGTATTCATGAATCTTTTCTTTGTGATGCTTAAATTCTCGCCAAAGCTTATCCAACTCCTCATCAGAGAACTTCCCAGAGGTCTTGGCCTGAAAGAAACATGAGTGCATTATGCTTTCCAGGCCCAGAGCTTTTAAGTGCACTGAACTCCCAAAACTTCTTCCCACTTCCTACCACATTTAGAAAATTATTAAGTCCAGCTTTTCCTTAAGATCTTTTGTTTTAAATCCCTTTATATTAGTATGAGGTCAGGATTTAGACATTGATGGATATGGTGACTTTAATCGTGCCAAAACGAAGTTTGCCTCAGACTTAAAAAGCTAGACTTGCTATGGACTACCCAGTGAAAAAGTGC
Source organism: Chloroceryle amazona (assembly GCA_027560015.1). Taxonomy (NCBI): domain Eukaryota; kingdom Metazoa; phylum Chordata; class Aves; order Coraciiformes; family Cerylidae; genus Chloroceryle; species Chloroceryle amazona. Next base: position 74,046 of record JANHFX010004989.1, read on the forward strand.
CCATCATTTCTATTCCATAGGAATCAATTTAATACAGTAATAAGGGCCATAGGGGCTCCATATGCATCTATAAGTGGACTGTTTGCACGAGGGATGCAGCCTGATATTAAGCACAGTCTTTACTTAACTTTATTCTACTGGCAAGTGCAGATTTTATCACTGCTGCGTATTTGCTCTGCAGTGTTTTGTTCCTCACTGGACTACTTTTTAGCAATTAGGGAAGCACTGGCCAGACAGCTGGAGCACTACCCAAAAACTGCTGACTCGTCTGCTGCAATGCATGATCAAAAGTGAATGCTTCTGATATCTCCTCAGTCTCAGCACTTTTTTTGCTTATGGAATATTTCTATCTAATGGACATTACTCTTCCCCAAGGACATGACATCACATTCCTTTGCCAGAGCTCTATCTAGTTAGGGTAACATTTTAAAAACCACAAATGTTTTTCTCTGCTTTACTACCACTGTGCTAGGCTGGTATAAGAAAAGAATTCTTTGATTTACCTAATTACTTGTTTCTTGAAACTTGAATTAATTAATTTTTGAAGATTATGACTTTGCCACTTTTAACTGACAGTACAGTTTCTGGGTTTTATGTGTAATTATTGTCACTTGAATATCAGGTTGAGAAAGTCCTTATTTAACAACCCCCACTAAACATTTCTTTTTTAAGCACTCTATGAAATGGTCCTATTTGAAATGCACCTTTAAAAAAAAAGCCCAGAAACAATGAGAAAACCAGGAAAAGCACCACAGGTATACTGCCACACAGTGTAATAGTCACACAAAGGGAAATCACGAGTTCAGTGGAATTTGAGAAAGAGAGTAACCCTGTTTGTCCTCAGTGGACCCAGGATCTTATTCTCCATGCAGACTTATGCGTCTGTTTGCTTTGGAAAAGAACTTGCCACACCTGATGACCTGGATGCAGGTGGGATGCCCTCATGGCAGAAAGATGTGAGCTACAGAGCACAGCAGCTTGGCCAGTACTTAAAGAGAGAGTAGTAAAGCTACTCAGTTCCAAGTCTGCAGGCTCTCAGAAGGCACAGACAACAGTTCAATGAAGAAACAGTGATTTCCTACACACCAGTTCCTGGAAGTCTTACTCACCTTGCTCCATAATTTTTCCAGTCTTGGATCATCTAGTGTATCACTGTCTGTACCATCTTTAATGTAGTTGCTATCGATTAACTGAGAGTCCTTTTTTCCATTCACTCCATATTTAGTCATAATAACTGGAAGGAAATACAAGATACAGAAACATTAGAACCAACTATGGATGTATGGAAGATGAGAGACTGTCTACATCCTTGGCTTACAGAGATGGACTTCGCAGCTCACAGTGGAAAACCTAATGGTTTAAAAACACAGAGATCCCCAGTTTAAAGATGTCTTCTGAAAACATCAGGAGCAAAGGAAACTGTCAGCCTTCTGCAGCTCCCTACTGACCTCCAAAGAACTTGAGTGCACTCAGTGGCTGGAAACACAGCCCATTTCTTAATGCTTCAAACACAAACGTCAAACTACACGTGTCTGATGAAAAGTTTAAACTCCTGCAAAGATAATACCACTTAAGTGCTGTGTGGCTTCTTTCAAAGGTATACCTTACCATTTAAGTTGCGTCTGAGTTTGGCTTCTTTCTCTCCATCTTCATCTAGCCCTTCAGCCTTCAGTTTTTTCCAGCTTAGCTCATCCTTTTCTTGTAATTTTAGATCACTGTGCAACTCTGCCAGTTTCACAGCAGAGAGCTGAAGCTAAAAGGAAGCGGGAAAGGTTTGTATTCAGTTAGGTGGAGTCACCTCTTGCTGCAGTGTTGTCTTGGAAGCCAGTGCAGATGTGTAGCCAGTATAGCCCAGTGGTTTTGTCTTTTATTCTAAGGCCATACAACCATCTGAGTTTAAGGGCATTATCAGCCACTGCATAAATATCATCTCTTGCCTGTGAATCTGGCTATGCCCCCAGCATACTAGAGTAGTGATGTAACCTTCTCTCTCAACTCTTCAGCTACTGGGACAACAGTGAAATTACATGTCTTCCTTCAAGGAATATTTAAATGGGATTTCTCCCCGACTTGTAATGACACCACCTTCTAAATATGATTCTACCTTAAAAATGTCCAGAACCAATAACAAAGCATGTAAAAAACAGTAATTGGTTAAATCAAACCAGTTTCACTAAATCACAAAGGTACTAATGACCACATTTCCAAAAAGCCATTGCCACCAGATGTGCTTTCTTGTGGACCATCTTCTAACCATATAGCTATAGCGAGTCAGTAAACTTGTCAGTATGGTTTTGCAGACTACCAGGACACAGAGGATAGCAATTGCATGCGAAAAGGCCACTTCATCAGCAATTTTTATTATATTTACAGTACAAAATTTTCTTACTTCTTAACATGATTTATGTGTATCAAAACCATACAAAACCTAGAGGCATTTCTATCCCACGGCACAGAACAAAAGTTCAGGTAGTGAGGCTGAAGCTATGGGGAAAAATAAATAAATAAAAACTTCAATGAATGATAGGTCAGCTTTAAGTTCTGTGAAATATAGAGAAAAAAGGAACAGAGACAATGACTAATCCACCATTGGTTAAGCAGCAATGCTGTAAATTGAGCAACTTCTGAACTTACAGATTTTAGACACTTGAGTTATTCAGTTTAAAACAAAGAAATCGCATTAATGCTTCAGAAATTCTTTTGTATGCATGCATGTAAATAACAAGAAGGTGAGGAAAAGCCCTGTGAACAGAGGAGATAAAAAAAATAGACAGTGTGACTTCTCATACAGTTCTGCCTGAGCTGAGTCCTACCTCCCACCACTGAGCAGCCAGCTCCTGGGAGCTCAGATCCAGCTCTGAACCACCTGGGCTTATCTGTCCTAGGAGAAGTTTACTGGAAGTGGGTTTTTTAGTCATTAAAATCAGATTACAGATTGTAAAAGTTCTCATTTTCAATGAGGAAGCAGTATGTTTAATAACCACACAGAACTCAATATTATTTTTAAACGTCAGAATGCAAGTGAAAAGATACAGCCATTCCTGAGTGTCAGGAGGTTAATTTGAAAATAATTAGGACAAACCACATTATTTTGAGCTGCAGCCCAAAATTCCTGTTGATAGGACTTCAGGAACCTCTGCACATTATTCTTTCTGCTTTCAGCTTAGGCTGTCCTATTCATTAGTCTTATGCAAGTGAATATAATTATTTTAATTTTTAAACTAAGTTTATTTCAGCAAGCCAAGTGCAAGATACAGGTGAAAATTTACTAAAATCTAGAGTAACTAGAATCACAGGTAAATATAAAATTTATAGAACACATTAAAACTTCTGATCCCTCTAATACTAAAGCAAAGGAACACCCCTATTGTGCTTACAATCTATTTTTGAGGAACCACTTGATGAAAGCTAAGTGCTTAGTGTGTGCTGAAGTAAAAAACAAAAAGTCAAACAAAACAAAACAACAACCAAAACAAAACAAGATGGAAAAAAAAAACCACACAACACAAACAACCCCGAAAACACAAACAACAACCCCCCAAACCTTAATTATGTGCTTATTTGCTTTTCTGGAGCATGATGACCTGGACAGCCAGAGTATCACTGCTGCAGTGGCACCAAGTAACAATGCTTTGCTCAACAAGAATTGTGCCCTGATGCTTTAGGAGGAACACTGAATGAGGTGTTTGCTACAAAATGCCTGTAGTTCTGTACTCTAGTGTTGGTATTCAAGTAGCATGGACTTAACAAGTAGGTAGGGTGAGCAAATCCAAGAGAAAAATCACCCACCATAACTTAGATAATTAATTCAGATTCTAACTACTGCAAAAAATAGGAAACTACAATCGTTTTAAGTGTATGACTTTATCATCAGAGGCATACTATTGTACAGAAGATTACACAATGCCGTTTATCTTAGATACTTTCTGCAGTCAGTGCAATCTCATGAACACATACAGTTTTGTGTTTTCTCAAAGTTCTGAAGAATATCAGAACTTCTAAGCATAAGGTTTTGAGACATCATCAATCAAACATTTTATTCTCTTAATAAAACTAGGGAACTACATTAATGTCATTGTTACTTAGGGGAATAAAAGAAGGATTTATTCAAATTTCTCCCAATTCCCATAATATTTTTCTAATTTTAATTTAGTATGAAATGCAAGTAACTGTAAACACTAATAATCTTTTAAAACCTGTTGGAAGCCCCTTGCCTGTCCTATTTATATCACACACAAGTCAATCCATAGGCTAATTTAAAGTGTATCGTTCATAAAATGCATTCTTCAAGATCATCTGATGTAGGACACCGAATGACACCAGGTAAAAAATGTCAACAGGTAAGAGTCCACATGACTTTAAAAACATCAGTTATATGTTGGAATAAATAACTATAAGCAGAGGTGGAAAGCTAAGTTTAATGATTAAATAACAAAGCACCGAGTTTCTTATGCTCTTTTCTTATTCCTTATGCTGCCTGGACATTAATATCCAAGATAGGTACCTATAAAACAGGTGCTGGCAACCTGTAAAACATTAAAACACTTAAGCTGTTTTCTGATTTACCGGCTACAATCATTACCTGCAGTATCATTACCTACTGCTTCTGAGAAGAAAGGGTTCTTTACTACAGATTTTTCAGGTGTAACATGCCCCAAATTCTGGAGCTCACTGCTGCTTTGGGATGGCCAGGAATCTCTAATAACAAGCAATGGTAGAATTACACCACTGGAAACAACCACAGCAGAGTGGGTTGTTATGAGACTAGACAGCCAAACACCTTGTGAAACCTATGTAATATTTGTCACTGATTCAAATACCTATAGAATTAGGGTCTGATTAAGAAGTGTTGTATCAAAATCACTTTTAAATATTTTATATAAAACATATACCTATCAGAAGAGATGCTGGAGAGTGATCAAACCCTCTCTTAGAAAAGAAGAAGGAATTCTAGCTTCCCAGCTCCTGGTTCCCAGTAAGTACCATTTTGGGGGTGGGTTCATCCAGATTTGTGTTGCAATGCCGAACTCTATGCTGATAATGCTGTATCTATTTTTATGTCAGAACAAAGGACTTCCTTGTTTTCAATACCATCTCCACCACTACCAAAACAGAGTTCAGCATTGGTACACACAAATATTTCAAAGCAGGTCTAACACACAGGCATAGTTTTCCTCTTATTTCAGACTTTGCCCAGACATACTGAAAAATCACTTTCTAAAACACAGGCTGGATGTCAATTGTACTGAGAAGTGGCAAATGGTGGCAAATTGCATTCAAGTAGGTGTTGCCTCTAAAAAAATCTGGCTCACACATACAGAATTTACTAAAGCTTAGCTCTTTACTCTGGCAGGATTAACTTCATTTTACATTTAGCATCTTAATGTAATGATGTAAAGCATCTCAAAGCTGAGTTCCAGAAGATCCACATATGAAAATAAAAAAAAGACTTTATTGGGGAAAATAAGAGGAAACTGACAATATCATCATTACAGATTATTTCTAGTGTCTATGTTGTTTCTTCTTCAGCTCTCAGTTCAAAGCTGGAGTTTCATTACCACACACTGCCCCATCCTCTTTTCCCGTTGAGGGAAGGAGTATTTTTGATACCTTGTTTTGTCATGCTATGAGATCATGTTATGGCAGGGGTTCCATTTTGTGACTAAACCCAGGGATGTCCTGCCTCTAATTCAATACCTCAGGCTGAGAAATGTCTAAGATACAGGAAAAACAGAATTAATATTAACTATATTCCTTTGCCTGAAAGAACCGAACCTTTACCAGACATGACCCTAACTTCCATGCTTTTCAATATTCCAGAGAATAAGGTCTCCCCTCAGCCTTCTCCTCTCCAAACTAAACAATCCCAACTCCCTCAGCCTCTCCTCCTAGGACTTGTTCTCCAGACCATTCACCAGCTTGGCTACCCTTCTCTGAACTCATTCCAGCAACTCAGCATTTGTCTTGTAGTGAGGGGCCCAGAACTGAACACAGTACTCAAGGTACAGCCTCACCACTGCCCAGTACACCAGCACTTTCCTTCTCCTGCTGGCCACACTATTTCTGGTGCAGGCCTTCCTGGCCACCTGGGTGCACTGCTGGCTCATATTCTGTTGGGTGTCGTCAGCACCCCCAGGTACTTTTCTGATAGGCTGCTTTCCAGCCACTTCTCCCCAAGCCTGTAGTGTTGCCTGGGGTTATTGTGACTGAAATGCAGGACTTGGCAGTTGGCCTTGTTAAATCTCATGTAATTGGCCTTGGCCCATCCTATCCTGTGCAAAATAGAAACTAAGGCCACTGCCTTCAGACAGATGAGCACACCATGCCTCTTAACAAGAGGGCTAAAGTATTAAAGCAGTGACTGCAGGAGACAGTCTCAGATCCTCCAGGATCTCCCTTCCAGGGAGGGACTTCCCTCTCTTCCACTTCCTGGGCATGTGGTTTAACTGCTGGATTTAAACATGGGAAAGTCAACACGTCTCATGACGCAGATGCATATGGCGAGACAGGGAAGGAGGCACCTCCTTGGAGAAGATCTTACACTGCACTGCTGTTCCCAGCCCCGTGAGTCAGCCCTCAGGAAGCGGGACTGGGTGAGTCCTTCTCTGTGCAGGGGGCTCCAGGCCTGAAAACCAAACAGAAGCCACCGCAGCCCAGAGGCCCAACACCAAGCCGGGGCCTCTCGCGGTGATGCCGGGCCGGACAGCCTCGGTTTCACCGCACGCCAATCCCCCACTAACACCACCGCCCGCGCCCCTTCTCCCACCGTCTCCTGAGGCGGCTGACAAGGAATGAGTGTCCGAAGCGGCCAAGCCCGACTCTGGGTCCCCTTCAGACCTGTGCCAGAGCCCCTCCCTCAGCGGGCCGCCATCGTCCCAGCTCCTCCCGCGCCCCTCACTCACCCGCTGCGCCTTCTCCCAGATCTGGTTCAGCCTCAC